>JAQIWH010005716.1:0-14097 GCA_034695005.1 Cryptops parisi | reverse complement strand
ATATCTATATGCCCCAATGCCTTAATCAAGATGTGAATCCCATGGCCATTGAGGAACAACTCCAAAGCTCGGAAACTCAATTAGGTAGCAAGTGTTGCAATGTTCAACATTAAGCAACACTGTGTAAATAGTAATAACTCACTAAGTATATCTATACTCAACAGAATGTATTCCTTGAATAACAACTTTAGAAAATCCACTTTCGCGTTCAAATTCAAAACCATGGTTGCAACTTTCAAATTTTCAGTTGAACAAGAGATTGGATTAAATTTAACGCTTTAAAACCGTGTTTAAATTGCAGATGACTCCCATCGAAATGCAATTGCATTGGTACCGTGAAGCTTACACTGAAAACGAAATAACGTTGGTCATTACAAGACCTAATTTCACTACTACCTGCCAAGCACCTGCGTCTCCTCTCTTAACACACTTCTGTGCAAAACCTCGTTCACAACCTTAACTTAGTTAAAACACGTAAACGTAGTTAATGAAATCAAATCACCCCTATTTTCTGCTTAGTTACACTTTCGATATGTTTTACATCCCAAATAAAAGCCGAGTTGTGTTTCACTTCGTAAATTACGTGACGTTTTAAATCTTTTCACAAATGTTCAATCGGCAGAAAAGTTTGATAATATATTTTAATTAGTCAACAAATCTTACAAAATTGTAATGTAAAATCTTATCAGTTAATGTATAACAAGTAGGCTATATTAAAAATGCTTTTCGCTTTTTATGTACTTTCGATTTATGCGAATTTAGATTTATACGATCTTTGAGTGATTCGATATTCGATTTATGCGAGTTTTGAGTTATTCCATTTTCGATTTCTGCAAATTTCAATTTATGCAAAAATTTATTTATTTATGCGAATTCCGATTTATTAAAATCTAAATTAATGCAATCTTTGAGTAATGTGAGTTTTTTTAAGAAAACAGTAATGTGAGTTTCGAGTAATACTATTTTCAATTTCCGCAATTTTATATTTGATTTGTGTAATTTTTGCTATATTGGACTTATGCGGTTTTCGATTTATGTGCTTTACGCGACTATACAGTATATTATCATAAACGTCTGTATATGGCAGTATGCGTTCAAATACCAGCTCGTTCACTCACTCACTCACAAAGTCACTCACAAGTGAGACTAATATAAAGGGTATGAAAACAGTTCTTTTGTAAAATGTATTTAGAATTTTTATTTTATAGAATGATTAAATTGAGAAATTGGTTAACATGTAAAAATAACTAGTGGAATAGTTCATTAAAAATTTAGTTAGAATGTGAAATTCATTATTTCAAAAAATAATAGACTGTAAACGTTTGTCACAACATTTGTCAAACATGGCACATACATTGTGACAGAAAATGGCACGTGCAGGAGCGTTCAGTCATTTGTGCACCATTCTCGAAAATCGCATGATAGCGAAATTGTTTCGATTTTGAGAAGCACTTTTGGAGCGATTTTATCTCGTCACGTATCAACGAAATTAATTATAAGAAACTTCTTGATTATATCGATAAATTTTTGTATTCTATCGATTTTGTAATAATTTATAGTTCATGAAACTAATAGGTGTAATCAACGGTGTTAATCAGGTAGATCTATTATGAATCAATATTACATTCATTATGGTCAACCACCGATGCCCTTCAATTTAGAGAGCCTTTCAATGTTTAAAGTGATCATAATATCAATCGTGACAAGTTCAAACCCATTTGTAAATTATTGAGATCATAATGTTATTGTTTGTTGTCTGTATGACTGAACTGTTTACAATGTGAAAGTCATAAATGCGAATTTCCAACATTAGTTTGATTTCAAACTTTTTAAGTTAAATTTAAAACTTTAATGAACTTTTCAAAAAATTTCACATTGTGTCAAAGAAACATACAGTATACGTAAACATACGTATACGGTGACACAAAGACTGTTTTCACGTATTTGAATATTCTTAAACCACAGAAAACTAAGCCGAAAAACTTCAATTTGAGAAAACAATAATTTTAAGTATGATTTTTTCATAGTATATAATTTAGTTCATAGTGCGGAGTAACTCCTTCTAATTGGTCCAGTAATTTAATTTGAAGGGTCTGGCGTAAAAAAGTGTTAAGTAACATTATTACAATTTCTAGGAAAACGCGTTCAAAGATCTGAACTTGTCTTACTGTCTAGGGGCTACCTCAAACGTCATGCACTAATATTTTTGCATGTATTGTTGCTTTGCTCATAATTATCCGCTAGGAAAACAGAATTGGGTGAAATTAAGGCGTGACCCAAATATACTTTTGAGAAAAAGGGAAAAACTTCTGGCACCTTCAAAATTAAGATTAAAACAATATCCTGTCAATTGTATATTTATAGAAGGAAAATGAACAGGTTTTGCAAAAAAATCTGTTAATTTTAGTTAACAAGCCTCAAGTTACGGGCTAATTTAAAAATGCAATTACGCCGTTATTCGAAATATCGTGCTAATTTATAAATGCATTTACGTTGTTTTTCCAGAGATATTGATATATTCCAGAGACATTGTTTTTTCATCGTTTTGAAAGTGAAGCAAGCAAGCGAAATCACCAAGTGAGGCGACAAAAAGAAAGAAATTACAATAAATTAATGATTTACAATATTCCATATTCTTGCTCCAAAATGTCCGGAAGTGCGAACTATATGAAACCCTGCTACACACTGGTCTAAAACGATTCAACTTATGCAATCTAAAAGACATAACGACGTAAGTAGATTTACGCCGTTTTTCTACCCAATTCCTCAATCGCACCTTAACGCATTCGAAAATCCTTTTTTTTTTGTGTCATTGTTCACAAAAATGTTACTTAACACTCTTTTACACCAGGCCCTTCAATTTTAGTCTATGCATAGTTCATGACTTAGTAAACTAAGCTATGAGTTAACTCAGAAACTGTAAAATAGTGAGTTAGCTCTACGGGTTTAACGCGATCCAATTACGCACCTTAGTAGCTTTACTTTATTTTTCATATGTCCAAAAATTAAATTTACAATTTTAATACGAAATGTTTAAAAAATGTAAACTTTGGGACACTCTGTGTATTTAAGAAAACATTTCAGGACTCATACGCAAAATCTTTTACACCTTCAAAACCAAATCGATCTTCTAGAGCTACACCAAGTAGAGTCAGTAGTACACGATGAATACATGAAATAACTCTTCCTATAATTTAAAACGACAAAAGATTTGTGAACACGAAATTACGGGTGAAAATCGTTGTTTTGTATTTATTTTTATTGCACAAAATTTACTGCTTGAGTGTACGTAATAAGTTGTCTTCTTCGACCCAATCACTATTCGGAAACGCATTTGAGCAGAAAAATATTAAGTTGAAAAACTTTTCGCCAAAGTAGGCGGGCAAGTTGGAAACTCACCATCTTTTGTATCTTTATAGAATAATCTGAAATGTCGTTCAGTCTGAAATCGGGTGGAAGTAATGGGAAGAAATGGGCCTCCGCCTTCGAACATCAAGTGCAACTCTGATTACGTCTTGGACGGGTGCCAGAAAATCAGGATTTCTCCACCACCCCCCTCCACTCCTTTTCCTGGCTACGTTGTGTGACTTTTCATTTTGCAGAAGACGTTTCAAGAAGAGGTAGAGGGGAACCAACGTCTTAAAGTTTAACCCTTCGTCGCAAGCCTTTCGGTCTATAGCACAACGCACCCACTAGTGAATTTCATTAAAGCGCTCGCCAAGCAGAAATTAAATGTTAAAGCGCTGGGTTACCGCGCGTTTATTAGACTAGTTGAAGCCACAATTGGATGATGAAAGTTCAAATAAACGAAAAGTCCACGACCAAAACAACAACAACAACACCTGTTTTGTATTGTGTTTGTTCGTATTAGCCCAAGTACTTAAATTCGGAAGCTAAATGTTAAGTTTATTAGTCGTGAATGGAGTCATAAGGACACACCATAAATACAATCATTTATTTTTATATTTTTGAAACAACAAATTTTTCATCGAGTTTCAGTTTAATGAACGAAAAACCACAAAATGCTGACAATTATAAAACAAACTTATTAATAGACCTCGGATTAATTACGCACTTAAAACATAAAAAATATGCATGCAAATATGCACTAAAAACTCTCAAAATATGCACTAAAAACACAAACATATGCACTAAAAACATAAAATACGCAAAATGCGAAATGTTACAAAACTCCTCAAAATATGCAGTTAGAACATTATAATATGCAATTTTTTTTTCATGTTGCTAGGTGTCCTGCAAAAACACCAAAATTCAAAGCATTTTATTTTTAGCACTTTATTCCTGTCTAGAGTTTGGAATTTCTTAGAAATTCCACAAATTATTTTGTAAAAAACTCAGCTTGACAATAGAAATTTTATGAAAATAAATGCTAAAATATGCAAAGAAAAACATGCAGCAACACATGAAATATGCAAAAATATGCACTAACATTTGAAATATGCAAAAATATGCACTAACAACCGAAATATGCAAAAATATGCAAAATAAAATTTACGCATTGTACTTGTGCAACGATGAATAACATTCTCACCAATTTTGAGGAAGCTGCGTATAAACAAATAAAAAACATGCAACTTCATACAAATCTGAGGTCTACTTATTAAATAATATACTTACTACTTAAATAATATCCGTAGATATTAAATTGGTTAAATGTACAAAAAAAATAAGTATTTTATATTTTTTTGTGGATATTTTTAAGTGAATTCGGTTAAAATGTAAATCTAATTGGTTAATTACATTTAAACTACAAAGATAGTTTAAAAGGTTACCCAAAAAATTAAAAATAAATTATCATTTCTTTGTGAGAACTTTTTGAACAACCATTGTTTTCAATATGAAAGGATATAACGTGAAATTTTAAAATGTACTTGAAATCCTATTTCATAGTAGACCTACATAAAATGAAATTATTACATAGAATAGATGGCTTGTGTGTGTGTGCACATATTAAACTCGCACTTGTGGGTTCACATGGTAAGCACGCTTGTGGAGTCAGTGGTTGTTTTTAACTAAGCTAAACTGTCTATCTAGTGTCTATGACTACATTTACTAGTTAGTTAAAAAATTAAGAGTTGCTTTTTGACTAACTTAAACTAGTATCCATATCCAGACACTATAGACAGACAGTTTAGGTTAGTTAAAAATAATTATTACTGGCACCACAAGCGTGTTTATCGTGCAAACCCACAAGTACCATCAAAATAATCTAAAATTATTTTTATTTTGCTTCATATTTTTTTGTATAAAAAAAAGTTAGTTAAATTTTGTTACAATAAAGTTAGTTAAATTATAGTTTTTCTTAAAATTGGGTTTATTTACACATGTATCTCCTATTTATAAAATATGATACTTTTCATATAATATATTCAAACCTCAAAAATGCTACACGCGAACACTGAACTGATTAACTAAATAGAAAATGAATCTGACATTAATATTAAAAACTAAAAGGTCTTGATTAACAATCTTTCGGGAAACAAATTTCAGCAATATGGGTTCCTCTATAAACCACGTAAGGCAGAAATTAACTCTTTTCAAGGTCTTAAACAACCCAAGTTTGAGACAAACCGAATGGCTTTTATGACTTACAGTGTGGCACCAAACTTCATTAACGCTATAAATTTCCCTCCACAAGTCATAAACAAAGTGATGAATCCCCACGAATTCAGATTAGACTGTTGTTGATAGGCTTCCCTCTAGCGTGCAATGGTGAAGGAACCCAACGGAAGTTGCGTCCTTTGTGGCACAAAGAGCTCTTCCGGGACGTATTAAACTACAAATTCTTTGGTCGAAAGTAAAACCTCTCAATTCGTGCAATAATTAGATTACGTCTTTTATTACCACTTGCTAAGAGAAACCTTAACTGAATGCTTTCCCCCAAGCTAAGCTCAAAACAATAATGAAAATACTTAGCTTGACAATTATGAGTTGTAATTAGCAAATGTCTACCTGTTGAAATCATTCGCATTTAATTTTTTTAACAGAATTAGCAAATAGAATTGAACAAATATAAAAATACATTTTGAAAACTTTTTAAAATGCGATTTTTAATCAACAACGTGGAAACGCACACCTGTAGTATAGGTGTACATAGTACAGTGTTGCAGTAAAGCCACTAGTTCAGGAGGGGGATGTCATAGGACCTTCGTCGAGTTCTCCGGGGTATAATAAAAATTGAATGATTGGATAGTTCGAAAAAGTGAACATACAATTGAAACTTTAAGAAATTATTTCATTTGGTGTTTTTTTTTAGAGGGAGAGGAGGGGGGTAAGTTAACGCGTTTACAATTCACTACTCAATTTACGTCTTTGTACCTCACTCACAAGTAAAACTTATATAAAGCGTATAATGAAAAATGATTACATAGATAAGAATATTTTTCTGAATAAATTATTTTTTGAATATTTTTCACCCATTTTTAAAAAAATGGGTGATTTTCAGACATTGAGCTGTTTGTTTATTTGTTCTCTATATTTATTACTTTTTTGAAATTTTATTTTCTTTCTCTGTTTTTATTGTATTGATTCTGTTTGATCCTAATGGATCGTAAAATAAACAACAATATTTTTTAAATTCGTATGTTGTTTTTAGGTAATTGCTCTAATCTATATATTTTTTCAGGATCAACCCAATGTAATAAATGTTTTATAAATAGGTACTGTAATTGGAAGAAACTTGGTTTTTTTAGTACAATGTTTCCACCTGGCATGGTATTGGGCTTTTGGTTTGGAAACCAATTTTTGAAAACTTTTGCAACAGCAGACAAATAACCTATCTGTAATTAACTTACTATATGTAGTATCGTCGACTTAGAGTGTAACCCTGCTAACTCCATTTTCGCAAGTTTACAAGAGAAGCAAAAAAATGAATCAAAAACCAATAATTATATAGGGGCAGTTTTATTGTCATCACATATTTGACACTATGTTAGAATCAAATTGAGCTGAACTGGTTTTCTTAGTTGACTCACTTCTATATCTTTCTTGTTACTTTTGTATCACTCTATTATATAATAAGTACATTTTCATTTGGATGTTTTTCCCTATTTCATTTAAAAAAAACGCATTTTTAATTGAAATGAGCCATTTAACCCAATGTCCTGGTCACAATACCTACCTCTCAAGTTTGAGAGGTAGGTAGGTACTTGGGGTTTAACGAGGGCACCGACTGGCTTTTACAACTATGTTATTTGATTCTCAGATTTAATTGAAATTAAAAATACAGAAATAATGATGACATGGGGATGATAAACATGGAATAGTGTTTTATGAAGCAGGAAAAAACGGGAAAACCTCGAGAAAACCTGCCCTGTGGTGTCAGACTCCCGTGGTAAATCCACATGGCACGAGTGGGAAGCGAACCCGAGCCACTGCCACTAGAGGTAAACACTCTGACCACCACGGGGCCAAAGTTTGAAAGAAATACCGTATTGGCCCGAATATAGCACGATCTCGAACATAACACGACCCCCAATTTTTCGAAATTATTTCAAGAAAAAAAAAATCAAAAGAAAATTAAAATGTAGGCTACAAGCAATTTTTATTTACAATATAATGAATGAATAACCTAAAAGTTCACTGTAACAACATGTACCGGTACTTCTTATCTTGTTCACAAGGTGGGCGCGAAACGTGTTGATCATATGGTGGAAATATCAACACAACACCGTCAACACATGTGTACGACGACGTCACCTGAAGGCGTGGTCACAGATCTTTTACAAACCAATCACGTTACGAGTCAGTAAGCCCATCATGTGAATCGCGGAAACGTAGTTTGAATTGGTGAAGTGGTCTACGTTCAGGCACTATTTAAAATGCAAGACTGCGAAAATAACGCGAGTGCTGTTTTTGAGATTGTATTTTCAGAAAAAAACATCGCGCTATATTCGGACCAATACGGTAATAATCATTTTCCATAGTTTTTAGGTATAACGAGTCAGAAAATAACACTCATTACCCAGAAACAAAAAACGTGTTACTTAGTGTAATAAATTATTGAAACTTTACATCAACTTATAAAACCCTTAGGCTATTTAACGTCCACGTGTTACTAATACGTCGTTCATGTCGAGTTTTTCATTAAAAAAAAAACTTACTTCGTGAAGGATACTACTCGATTCCAGATAGCAGTAGTAGTGGTAGTAATACAAAATCCACCAGAGACACCATCACACCAACTTTCTGTCTGTAGTAAGAAAGAATAGGAAACCGAGATCTGGCAACAGCCTGTTTTTAACGGCACAGGTTCTTATAGGTTTTTTCACTCATTCTCTCACTTCCGCACTTCTGTCTGAACGTTACGAGCTTTTGATACAGTTACATCTTCCACAGCTGTCACCAAGATGGATTTTTTAAACGATGGCGCGTTCCACGTTACTACAACAAATGAAACCCGAAATGAAGTCTAATGGACGCATGCGCGTTTGTGTGGAGACCGAGAAAAGGAGGAATTGGAAGGAGGACAGTGTCGCGTTGTCATTGACTTTTTGGTGTGCTACTGCAAAAGAGATGAACCCATTGCTGCCAAACGTAAAGTTTACGAACGTCGTAAAAACCAGTCGAAATGCTACGAACTGAAGTTGAATGCAAAAGAGGCGGTGGTTCCGGCATCAAATCTATTGCCGCATTTTCGCGAATTGAATTTTTATACACCCCTGTGTAGTAGTAATTGACGCGTTACGTGAAGATTTTTTTCGTATTTTGAAAAAAAAAATTCACATATATAACATTATTCCCTCTTTTCGTCTCCATTTTCTTGTTTTTTTTTCTCCACCGAGAATTTAATTTAGTAGGTGTCAACAGAAATGGACCATTGGAAACGGTTTTTAAGCGGTCTTTAAAAGCAAATATTTCAAAAGGAAATATCACGTTGATGTCACGCCATGTTCAGAATTTACACTTTTTTTAGTGTAATTTAAATAAAATGTTATTTAATATAAAATGTCAAAAATAAATATTTAGTATTTATTTGCTGACTGGCTACATTTTAAAGGTTTTTGAACGTTTTGCTCCGCGACTAACGGTTTCTTCAAGAAAATGTAAAAGTTAGAAAAATGCGAATTAAAAATTATGCAATCTTTCAGTAATTCGATATTCAATATATGTGTGTTTTGATTAATTCCAGTTTTTATTTCTGCAAGTTTCAATTCACTTATTTGTATATGCATTTTTTTTTACATTGGACTTATGCGGTTTTTATTTATGCGAAAGACTTATGTGGTTCTCTTTTATACGTTTCATTAACCATACAGTATATTCTCACAAAAACGACTGTAGATGGCAGAGTACATTCAATTTCCATCTTCCTCAATCGCAAACTCACTCCTAAGTGAAGCTAATATAAAGTGTATAAAAAAACAACTATTTCTTTCTGCACATCTATTTTTAAAATTTATTTTGAAATTATTTCTTTAGTTATTTAAATAATATTATATAAAAAAAAAAATAATGTCCGTCGAGCCGGATTTGAACCAGCGACCTATGGATACCAATTAAACGCAACTACAGTCCACCGCTCTACCAACTGAGCTATCGACGGGACACGAAAGTGGACACTCAACTTCTCACTTTATCTAAGTTGGTCACCTTGACCTCTTTAAGTACTGTAGCAATATGTGGTTTTGTTGCTATTTTTGTGACCGTGTATTCACATAAAAAATATCTTTAAATAATAAGTTTAATTCTAAATTTTTTTTTAATATTGTAATTAAATATATTATAAAAAAGTTTCTATAATAGATTAAATTTATGTAATAAATAAAAACAAGAATTCAATTAATTCGTAAAATTGAAATGAATCGAACCAATGCTAGAAAAGTTTGATTACCGAAACTAAACTGTGTGTAATATTTTTTTAGTGATTATTAAACTTATATGATAAAATGTGTATATTTTTGGTACCATACCTATTTAAAAGTTGACAAGTAGAGTACATTAAAACTACTTCATATACAGTACTGCACTGTGATATAATTATACCTCGGAGCTCGGATTAATATGCACTAAAAAAACATAGATAATATGCATGCAAATTTTCACAAAACTCCCCAAAATATGCAGCAAAAACATGAAAATATGCCCCCAAAAAGTTTTGTTGCTGAGTGTCCTGCAAAAATGAATTTTAAATTTTGTAAAATTTTATTCTTTTAGAATTTGGAATTACTTGTTGCATAAAATTAAAAATATCAATAAAATCAGTTAATATAAAATAATAACACAAAACTAACAAATATTAGTAACATTTTCTATATCTAACGTTAACTGAATGTTCTTGAATGCACGACAAAAGCTATTTTTCCATTACTGATAAATTCGTTAGAAACGATGCATTTTATTTTTAAGTGAAGCAGATTTTGCTTGCTATTCCATAGGCAGATGAAAATTTTATAAAAATTTTAATATGTTTGCAAAAAAAAACTGCAAATTTATGTATGTGAGGCACAGAATAACCATACGTAATGTGAACTGGGCTCTGGAAGTGTCATGTGTGTCTATGAAGTGTCAAGTGTTAACGAAAGGACATGAAACTGGAAGTTAATAAAACTGTTTCAGTATTTGATTTCTATTTTTTAATTTTTCCGAGAATTGGTTAGGATCAAGCAATTACCTGCATTTGACCTGAAAAATTATTTAAGATGTATAGAAACTATCAGTAATTTACAATAGACAGCGCTCCAAACATTTCAACAAACCTTGATAAATGTTTAAAAACTTTGGGCTGAAAATAGATATTTTTGTTAAACTGAAAATAAATATGCAGTAACACCTGAAATATGCAAAATATACATGAAAATTGTGACATGTAAATTATACATACAGTTGAATTAAAAGCGAATCATAAGAAACATATACAGTACTGTAAATAATATGTACCGGTACATAAAAGTTAGGTGTAATCAAACATACTACTAAATTAATATTTTAACCCGGATTTTTATATTATGTTATTTAAGACTAAAAATAGCTGCATTTATAAATTTACTCAAACTCGCAATTGATTAATTAATTAAACATATTCAATTTATTGTTACGTGAAATCATTCTGTACATTAAAGCATTATGTTTACATTAATTGTAACAATATTTATAGTTTATATATATAGTTTATACATAACGATAATATATACATAATTTAAAGTTTGTTATACCGTAGTCTATACTTTTATTATGTCCATATACTGTTAATACACTATCCAAACAGTCTATACATGGACCACTACATACAGTCGGTACAGTCAATTGTCTGATACCGTTCGTGATCCACCATATGTTATTATTCAGGCAGATCGCTAAATCTAGGTAAATTTACATTTCAAAACTAATAAATCGGATTACGTACATTCTTGTTCAAAAATGTTTTCCAAAATGAAACGCGTGCTTGGTTTTTACTCTCGAATGTTTAAATCGATTCTCACTCGAGTATATCGTAATTTTTATATAAATACAACGGCATTTCGACAGAATAATCATCACTCTGACCACTTTAACCTCAACAGAATCATCAACTTTCTCGACAAAATGCTCCGTCAAGTAAGTGCCAGTAGGCCTACAATATTTCAATCAAAGTGGTTATTTAGTTTTTTGTGAAACCATTGAATATCAGGTGAAAAACAAAAAAACAAAACAAAAATAATTCTATTTTTTGTTTAAGAGTTTCATCTTTATGGCCATCGTCTGCGTGGTTGTATCAGATTTATACGAAAATCATCACGATGATCATTACCACAATCATGACGATCATCATCATCATCACGTGAGAATAGATGTTGACGTTAAAAGATGTTGACGGAGGACGCCACCAACACTTCCTTTAATTTGCATCTCTTTTCTTTTTAGAATATCGATTATAAATTCAACTACGACGTCAACGACCACAAGACCTACAATCAGCAAAGTCGTTTCGAGAAAAAAGATGGCAAGAAAGTGTACGGTTTGTACACTTTGGTGGAACCTGATGGCAAGAAACGTATTGTCAAATACACTGCTGATGACTATGGTTTTCATCCTTACGTCGATCATGAAGGTGGTCACGATTATCACCACCAGTACCACGGATATCACCATTAAATAATGAGGAATTATACTATTCGTGTATAGCGTGTGTGGAGTGAAATATAATCAAAATGTCTGCAATACAAATTTTTCTTTATTGTAGTGAACCAATAAATATTTATACAGTAAATTAGTAATCCCAATATTTTTTCAAAAATCAATTTTTGTAATATAAATTTTCCATTTCAACAAATGTCATTCTAGTAACAAATTTGACCAAATAAATATTGGATTTTTTTTACCAAAACAAATGTTCTACAAACATGTTTTATGACATTTGAAAAAAAAATGCTGGTATGAAAAATCTTTCCAAATAGAGCCCTGACACATGCAATTTTCTGTGTGGCAAGTAAAGCAATTTGTGGACAACTGTATAATCAGCTTCAACCAATAAAAACTGGTTGGAAAGAAGCTGACGTCACAGTTGTCGTAAAATTGCTCTACTTGCCACAACTAGAAGACAAAGTAACTGCTAACCAAAAGTTAATATAATTGGCAAATCACGTACTTCTGGAAGCTACCCGATCCGTTTAAAAGTAAGTGATTTGCCAATTTTTTTGTATTAACTTTTAGTTAGCAGTTACATTGTTTTCTAATTATGTATATTTAGAATAAGGAAAGGTGTTTATTTCCATTTGCCACACCAAAAATTACGTGTGGCAGAAATGCACAATAATGTTATTATTGAGATAGCAATTCTCATTATACGAGATTTTGTATTCATTCTTAGATATCTCACTTTTACTTGTACAGTATTTGGTTTCTAGACGGACAATAAAAATAATGAAAAATGTTGGAGTACCTTCAAGGCAAGATCGGAAGAAGATTTCAAGACAAGAACGGAAATAAGTTTTTAAAAAATGCTGTAATAATAAAGAAGCAGAGTAAAAATCTCATTTACGAAGCAATATCTCACGTTTCCCATCCATTCACTTAAAAAATTGAAAATGACGAAACCCAAGGAAAAAAAAAATGATAATAATAAATAAATAAATAAATAAATAAAAAAACGAAAGAAAAGTGAAAGTCTATCAGACGTTCCATCCCCGTTCCACAAAAATCGATCACAGAAACATTTAAAATATTTATAAAATACCATTTACGCTTTTTCGCAACCATCGCTCTGTGATGGTAGTGGTTTCTTTATTTTATTTTATTTTTTTTTTTTTAGAGTTTGAATTTATTTTTTCTCTTCGTTATTTTTGTTTTTTATTTTTCCCACCACCAACCCCCCTGTTTATATTGAACGAATTTTGCGCAGAGATTCAGCCATTTCTAAAAAATAAAAGAGACCAAAAAAAAAATAAATACAAAATAAAAGCCTACGACAGCGTCATTTTAAGGCTTAGGGTCCCAAACCATTCTATTAGAGCGACCATTAACACAAACATCGAAGAAAAAACGGAATCAAACGACACTATAACGTTTTTGTCCTGTGCTAGCTAATCTTCGCAAAGGGAAAACTAAAAACAACTTTAACGGGGGGTCGTTTCTTTTTTTTTCCGAATGGCGTTTACCCCCTCTCCCAAGTTATTTCATTTTAAATGGCTATCATACATTGAACCAATTTCTGAGCAAGTCCACTGTGTTTGGTACGCTTTTTTTCTCCCTACTTTTTCTTATTTTGTTTTTTTTTCGGTCACCAATATTGTTGCTGCTACCGAGAGACATAGAAGAAGAAAGAGCTTTGTGCAGTGTAGCGGGAACGATAAAAGTTGGTTTTCTTTTATAGTTTTGCTTTATCACCCATGTTTCATGGGTAGCAGCAGTCATAGGTACCTACCAGAAGGTAACAGACGAGTGGGGCGGTTGAAAACGCCTACTCCAACAGACAATAAAAAGGTGAGCTGCCAACTATTTCTTCTTCTACCCGATTCCCAATGGTGGTCTCCCGATAAGAATCCCCCACCACTACCCACATACATAGCCCTATACCCCACCCCTACACAAACTCTTTCACTCCACAGCACGCGCCCTAGGTTTATCATATTGTTCTTTACGCACACTCGGTATTGATCT
>JAQIWH010005715.1:0-14098 GCA_034695005.1 Cryptops parisi | reverse complement strand
ATTCATCCACCATTCCACCATCTCGATGACATCATTCAGAAGAAAACCTTTCACCTTATTCCTCTCCCCCCACAGTTTTTTAATCACATTCAACAATACTCGGAAACATGGACACCACATCTAAACTACACACACGCAGTTTTTCATTCTTACACAACTTTCTAACATCCTCCACAACATCTTCTACACGTTTCACTCTAATCGAACCTTACATGCAAGTACTTTTGCAGGGGTGATCCTAGGGTACTAGTCCTCTACTTAAAAAGACACCACAAGTGTTTTCTCTGTTTACAGAAAACTTATCAAAGAAGAACTAGGAAGTATTATTTGACGGAAATAAAACGAAGAAACAATATTTTTTTTTTGTTAGTCTATTTATCAAAAACATGAACAACTACATAATATTTTTAAACAAACATCTAATAAAAAAATTCCAATTAACTCATGCATATAAAATGGAACAGTGAACAATAAAATGGAACATTGAACAACTTAATCGAACAGTTCGTACGTAGCGTTCATATAATTTTCAATGTCGGCCATAAAGGTGAACACCAATTCACCTGGTTCATTCTCTTTGATGGTCGTCCATACCACTTCTGGTGGAAATTCTTGAATGATGTTGGTGAGTGGGAGTCTTGGTCTTCTTCTTCAAAAGCATCGCATCATCCATTCTCCCACTAATCGTGGCCAGTTTCTGACACCCAAACCTTTTTTTTTTATGGATCCATGATGAGTGATAAGAAAGTAAAATGAATTCAGGGGTTGGTACCGGTATCTATGATAATAATATAAAACTCAACTTTCGAAATGTTTATTTTGTCATGCACATGGTAACGCCTAAAACAAAATTTTAAACATGTTTGTTACGATTTTTTCGTGGTTCACATGGTGACGCCCACCAGAGTTAACAAGTAATAATTTTTAATTACTAAGTAATAATTACATCCAGTTATTTTAAAAAGTTGTTGTGTATTAAAAAAATTACTATTTAATAGTATAACATTATTTACATTTATATACGTAAATAATGTAAATCACTACATATAATGTTATAGCTGTAATGCTAATAGCATTATTACTATCATAATAACATTATTGATTGCCTCTCGTTTTGCACGTCGTCGAGGTGGTGGTCCTTTTCCCACCTCTAACGCCTCTATTGAAAAAAGTTGATACAATTTTTTACTAACCAAGGACCAGTACTCACAAGCTGCCTTTATTGGGTTGACATATAACGCGTTGGGTTGTTATATGAAGTCTTTGAGATGATAGAGGACATGACTTTCCAGTTAAAAGGTCGCGTGTTGTTGGTACGTGATTTCAACATTAAACCGTGCCTCTGGCAGCTACTACAGTTCTTATAGGAATTTTCTTTTATCCTATCTTACCAATTTCTTTAACCTCTTGATCCTCTTCATAAGTCGTAACTGCTTTGGAAGTTGCCTCGATTATATCATAACGGTACCGATATTAAGGGTACTGTTGCTCACATTCCGGCATACCGAATCTTTTTGTGACAATTATCACCCTGCTCTCAACATCGACTTTTGTACGAATCCCAACAACTCTCTTGTGCCTATTGCCAACTCTAGTTTCTGTTAGTTCAGGGAAGGTAATTATGATCATATCTATAGGGATGCGAAAGCTAAGCCTTTGACCCATGTTTTGGAATTTTCTGATGAGATAACAGCTGCCTTTGATGTATGTCTCTGTTAACTTATGTATAATCAATTCCAAAACCTCATCAGTGCGCCCTAAACCCTCGTATTCCCTGTGGTTTTCCCCCGAACTTAAATCTTTAGTAATGGGGAAATATTTGACAATTGTTTTGTGAGAAAACTTCATTTTTTAAATAAATTTTCAGTTTATAAAATAATGCACTTTTTTTCATCTTTGTAATAGAGGTTTCCTGGGCAGAATGTTAACATACTGTGTTTCTTGTGTATGTCTTGAAAACTTGACAAAATTGTTGCAATTCGCTTGTATGCAGGAAAGCCTGCAAATATTGTAGCTAGATTTCGTGCTCACTAGGAAAGCGCTACAAAGCTGTGGCTAAATTATCACGCTGTGCAATAAGCTTCAAAATTAGTACTATGTACTGTTCTACTAGCTTAAAAACTCATTTTTCGTATACTCATCGCTAGCCCTTTGCGATAAAGCTATTCGCATATTCCTCCATATTTGAAACCCAGTGTAATCGCAAATTCGCGAGTTTATTTTATTTATTCATTTTTAAATTAAACAGTCCATAAGGACCAAATACACAATAAATTTACAAAGATACTGTTTAACAAAAGATGAACAAAAAGATCAAATAACAATATAAATTGACACAAACTTGGAGCTAAGAAGTGAGATGTATCCACAATACTTTAGTAGGTCTTTATGCACATGAGTGAATTTTTTTAGCCTCGCCAAATAAGTAATTCGTTGCCAGGTAACCGTTATTTGATATGGTATAAGTGTTCTTCACATTTCTATTTAACACAAATACTCGTATGACAAAAAGACTTTCTGACTTCCTGAAACCGTGATCACTGGTTATGAAACTTGGGTGTACGGTTACGACCTAGAAATCAAAGCTCAATCGTCGCAGTGGAAGTCTCCTTCAGCATCCCTAAGACCAAAGAAACCAAGACAAGTGAAAGGAAAGCAAGATTGCCAGTCAGCATCAAAGTGATGCTGACAGTCTTTTTTGATTACCGTGGCATTGTGCATAACGAATACGCACCACAAATTTAAACTGTTAATAAAGAGTACGCTTCATTAACAGTTTAACCTATGCTCATCAAATTACTATGCTAGTATCAACCTACAGTGTTTCATCATTTCATATATTGTATAGTAACAGTGAGTTTGCTTATTTTGGAAAGAGGCGTTTTGGGTTCATATTTTCATAGAATTTCCCAACGTGCAATTTTCATAGAATTGCCTGCTTGTTAATTAATAATAATCACATGCTGGGACAAGTTGTCGAAGCCATGAGTGTCAAATACTTTACCTCATAAAATACAGTACGTACTAATATCTACACCCATCGAGGCTAGGTTACTTAAAAATGACAACAAAAAAAACACCAAGCTATTTTATATCTAACATTATGTTTATAATTTTACCTAAATGTGGGTTACTTGTAGTAATTCAGTACTTGTCTCTCTCACCGACCAGCCACCGTTGACAGCACCACTGGTTGGCAATAATCCTTATATATATATATATAATTCTCTAAGGTAGAATTACCTTAGAGAATTAAGTCTTCTAAATCTAGCCCACCTTCTAAATCTACGCAGGTTTACTATAGCAACCAGGGTGAACAATCAAATCCACGGGATCGCTAGCTGGCGTATATTACGCCAGGTCAATCGTCTAGTATATATTATTTTCTTAATCTATCTTTGTGAACTAAGTTTTTTATCCTTATCTTTTTTTAGTGCCTGTAGGTACCAGTTTTAGGTTAGTCACAAAAATCACAGTCTACAAGAACAAGAACCCTTGTTCTTGTAAGGTATGCAAAAATACTTTCCGGTTATAGCCAGGCCCAGCCTGATTTTGTACTAATTATAGGTTTATTTTGCAGGGTAGGTTAGAAAAACAAAACAATATCATTCATTTAATACTTTTTTTGTTTTTCCTAACCTAACCTGCAAAATAAACCCATAATTGAGTACAAGCAATAGCAACATCAGGCTGAGCCTGGCTATAACCGGAAAGTACTACACAACTTAATTTATCATTCATCGTAAAATGAATACGAGTTTATTTTGTGGCACTTTCATACCAAAGGCTTGTCATTTAGACACTAGTACCATTGAATATTTTAAGTTTTATACCTTTGTAAAGTACTTTTAAAAAATGTATATAAATAAATGAACGAAGAACAAAATGCTACACCATAAATAAGCCACAATAACGCCAAGTACCAATATTTTTTTTACAGTTATATTGGCAATAAACGCGCGTTATTCAAAATTCGGACTGTTCTATTTAAAAAAACCATGAGATCAAGGGGAGTTGCTTTGCTGCTTCCATCTGAATCACGTGGTTTTATTAAAATTTCAGGTGAAGACGAAGGGTACAAGAATAAAATTTTAACATGGCGGAAGCAAACAACATTACCTACGTCTTATTTTTGAAAGACTATTCGAAAAGTATGAAGACTAGTGCAAACACAGTCTGTATCAGAAATGACTTTAAAAAACTATACGTTGGAGACAACTGAATGGTTAAACGAAAATAATCTTATCTGTCAGGGATATGTCCTAACAAATTGTGAAAATTAAAAAAAAATTATTTATCAATCCTTAACTTTCTACCACAGCTTGCTACCAGTCCACTAATTATTTTTTTTTAGAGTGGACGCCCAGTGAAGCAATTAATCGATCGCACAATAACATAAGTTTATTAATACAAGAACTTAGTGCTTCCGAGTTCAATGTTACTAACAATTTAATTAGGGCCCGAGGCCTGAAAAACCTCGGCAAAGTCAACTTTCCTTTACAGTACTAATTGCATTAAACTGGCATTTAAACCAAACTTAATGTTTATTTTTTAACAACACAGGTAAGTATTCATTAACTAAACAGACTTGACTCTTCCAAGTCTTCACCATTACCCAGCACACAATGAGATTATTTTTCACCAAAACTTTCCAAACTAAGGACAAATTACACCAAGTCCTTCAAGTTAACAGAATACCAGTAACACTCAATACTCAACAAGCAAGCACCAAACACAACAAGCACAGGTTCCTTAAGCTTGGAAAATGCCTTAACTAACTTAAATCACCACTGTAATAACGGCTTAGCCTCCCCAAATCATACTATGCCGACATTGCTCCTACTATTCCAAAGTTCAGCTGAAGGCACTCTCGTGCACCATCCAGACGATGTCTTTCTAAGAAGGCGACTATAAAAGTTGTTTCTGGTCACTCGACTCGAGAATGATCTAGTTAGATTCTAGACCATGCTTTTCCAAAAGCTTACATTCAACTTGGACGACAGGCTTCTTAAATTGATTATTTTTGCAGACTACGAAAGAATGATTTTGCTTCAGTTCTGTTCAGAAACAACATTTCACAATTACACAAAGTAGGAAGGTACGGAACCCTCGGTACGCGAGTCACACTCGTACTTGGCTTTTTTTTTATCCGGTTGTGGAAACAAACAAAGAAACAATAAATATAATATATATATTATTTTATAGTACTAAACTAACTGCCTAGTAGGCAGTTTAAAAGTTGAATGGTTGAATTGCAACCAATAACAGTAGATATTTCGTGATATACAGTACTTTACAAACTTGGCTTAAAGTTCAATTTTTTTTTTAAACTTTTCACAATAATAAAGATAAAGTAACTAACTTAAAACAATTGCAAGATAATGCAGGCATGCAAGTTCAACGAACAAAATCAAATCACTAGAAAACATTGGCGCATAAAGCTGAATTATAAATAAGAACAATAATTTTTTTTTTTTATAAGAATTTGACTCAGAGTTTTAGAGTCTTAAGAAAGCGTTCCTTAATGATCACGTAGCTATCTTCTAATAACTGCAAGATAGCAGGGATGCTAAGTCCCAGGAACAATCCCAGATTTCCTCCAATATCAGTCAAAAAATCCACAAGTAAATACGAATAGTATTCTTCGGTAACAATAATGGCGTTGTCCTCGACAAAGAAAAACTGAGCAGCAGGGTGTTTGATTCCTAAATACTGAAAAGACTTGACATTGAAGTTATAAACAGTTTCTTCACATTTGGCAGGACATTTGCAGTTAACTTGCGATGTCACGCTTATCGTTTTAAAAGCCGAATTGATTAAGTCATGGGTATTCAAGCACGGTCGAAACTTTTTTTGATGCGTGAATGATGGCAGGCTACAGCAAAAAAAAATACGGTTGTTAATAATAGCTCATGGAGTTGATGTGTTTTCGTATAATGTGTGTTACGTAAAGTTATGTTGAACAAAACTTCTGAAATTTTTGTCTTTTTTATAACATAACGTTTTTCATAACATTAAAAATTACATGTTTGTGTATGTTGTGTTTGTATATGATGCGTAAGGTTTTTTTGTATGTTTACATTTGTGAACCGATAGTTTTGTGACGTGTCACTTGTGATAATGCTTTGCATACCTGCAAATATTGAATGGTAACAAATTTTCTTCAATACATTCATCATGACAGGTGTTACTTTCCTCTTGACTGAAACATGGCTTTTCTTTGGTTTTAATAAACTTGAACTAAAAAAATATTCGGAATATTTATACACCGAGTTAATTTAACAGAAAGTCGATGATGTTGTGTTTTGAACCTGTTGAAGTCTCATTCCCATTGTAACAGTTTCACCAAACTGTATATAATCCATTTTGTACGCTAGGTATTCCGGATATTCACCTTCTTCATGCAAATAATACTAAACAAAAAACGTCGTGTTAGGGATTATGGTTAACTCAAAATATATACCGGTAATATCAAAAAGAAAAAATAGTATATCGATAGGAACAGTATCTCAATTCTCGTACAGAATTGTAACTTGTTTATATGACGTACGATTTTCAGAACACTATGTAGTAGTCTAATTGAATGTCTCACATAATAAGCAGTGTTGACACACATTATCTTGGAATCAAAAGGGACACTGACAACAACGAACATCATATCTTCACCTTTGAATCGGACTAGATTAGCTGTAATATAGTGGTTAATGAAAATGCGATAGTATTTTATACACTTTTATACATAAATATAATAAAATTGGTTGTTATAGAAACTCGTTGCTACGTAAAGAGTAGGTGGTGCAGTTTCCTAAGTAAGTATTGCGAGTTGATTTTTGGGGAATATATATTTCACTACTTAATCCGAATAGCGCAGCTCTCTGAAACAGCAATTATATTTCTATGTCATAATTTGATTCATCCTATTTAATGTTTAGTATCATCCATGAGAATCAATTAAAATAAAAACTTTTATTCAAACTCACCGGTCCAAGCACTATACCCGCTATAATATTATCCGGATTCAACAAGTTCCACATCGTTTTCAAAGACATATTGAAGAAGTCAACGAATTCCGCCATTTCTATATCACAAGATCTTTTTTTGGTTTTCTGGGCCATAAGTTGTTTGTAGGGAAATAAGTTCAGGTCATTTTTGTTGACTGGGCATATGGTTATAGATGGGAACTTTACAGATGCATTTTTGTTGATGGCCGTCTTCGATGCGATTGGATGTTTCAAATAATGACGAAACCGTTCGGTAGTTTGGTACAAACAAAGCAAAGAACTTCCTATTATCACCAAACAATACAGAATTTTGTATTTGCTCCACTTTTGATTATGTGTTTCCCTTTTCTTCATATCGTACAAAGGATATTTCCACGACATTTTTATTTTTCTTTCTGAATGACCCAATGACTCAGTGCATGAAAATATCAACTACACGTGATTAGGTGTAAGGTATTATGTAACGGTATCTGGATACTCACTATGTGCGTTATAGTTAATTCGACATTTTATAATCCGATTTGTTCCATGGGGCCGAGATAAATTAGAGTTATAATGTTTCGTGTACATTGTTTCCATTGGATTGAATGCTTCAATGATTCACGCGTTGGTAGCGATGAAGATACCTTAAATGTCGTTCAGTGTGTGCAGATCTCTACTTGTATCTAATTTGTGTTGTTTTATGTTTTATCTGTAGCTTACTTTTTCTCTTACCGTTTGTTCGTGACATGCGCATTTCGTTGACTATAATTTCATCGACCAAAGTTTTTTGGTCAAAAAAATTGATTTAAGTTCTTTATTTTAATTTGTATTCATTACTGTACTGTATGAATAACTTCATGTACAAAGAAGATTGTTATTTCATGTTCATTGATTTTGGCAGAGCATATACAATAAAATGCAAGTCGTGAATGGCCTAGAGATGCAATATTTTTTTTAAAATTCTTATTGAATTCAATTCATCTCTACACAAAAAATATTTCTTTTGAAAAGTATGGGTAGCGGTAACTTGTCAATCAATAAGACATCTTTTGATGATCGGTACAAAAAATCAGTTTACAATTGCAGAATGGTCTTGAGTTCATATAGAAAGTGTTTCACAAACTTCACTTATGTTTTCAGTTCATGTAAAATTTGTCCCGTCTTGAAAACTTTTTATTCGAAGATTGTGCAACACATCTAAATCATGTGAACTTGCTGAACTTGTTTTCAGCAAGTTATGTTTATGACTTTGTTGTAGAACTGTTCGAAAAAGAAACTTAATATGCTCACCCTACAAAATTTGATATTATATTATAAAAACTGAAGGAAATAGCTTGTTTTATTAATAATTCAAACCATTCTCTCATTATAACCATATCTCTAATTATATGTTTTTATATCCGAAAGCTGCTTTTTTAATATCATCAGTCATGATCCAATTTATTACTAAATGTCCCTAAAGTTTGCATGTACCCATTCGTTTTTTTTTTCTGGGGTAGTGTATTTTTTAAAGGCTTTTTTTTAGTTCACTCTGTGTGTGTGTGTGTGTGTGTGTGTGTGTGTTATATTTAAAATTTTTGAAGTCGTAAATTCGAAGCTATTTTTAACCTGTTTCCCGATGTCCAATCGACTTGACATTTTGCATACTTATGTATTTATAAATATAATTTAATATCATAACAATTTAAAGTTTATTATCCCCCTGGGAATCCGTAAAAACAACACTTAAAGTTGGAAAATTTTCTCAATGAGTGGATATGTCGATATATACATAAGGACTGTATGTATATAAACGTAGTTTCGATCCCCAGACCTTTCATTTATTAGCCAATCGCTCTACGCCGAAGCAAACTTAGTACATTGCAAAACAAGCTTTCAAAACACATGTCATTGCAATACATGTGACGTCTATGACGTCAATATAGTTAGTCAGTTTAATGAGTTTTGCGGAAATTTTTTTGACCTTGTCCCATAGACTATCACGATTTTGCTATATCTAAAATTTGAAGATTTTAGCTGTTACCATTGCAAAGTAATTTGCGAACAGAATTTTGCATCCGAAGTCCGCCAAAGAAGAGCTCCGCTTTGCTCCGCTCTGAAAAACAACTAGGAGCGTGCGTGTGCAAATAAACAGCTTTATGGTGGTGTGTTTTTTTAAATTTTGACCTATTATGCGAATTCTTGATTCTTCTAAACACAATGAGAGTACAGGCAAGGGATTAAATTTTTAAAATCAAAAGTGAATTTTATTTTACCTTTCACTGTAGTAGCCCACCACACCTATACACTCCCAACGTTTCGCCTAAACAAAAAATAAAGCTCGGGAGTGACTCGGATTTCTGGAATTTCCGGTTTTTGGAAATAACCTAAATATACCGTGCTGTATAGTGTTGTACTGCATTTAAAATATTATTTTTTTTATTTTAAAACGTTTATTTTGTGTTAAAAATAAAAAAAATAATGATTACAGTTAAAATGTGTAGATGCTGGACGTGAAATAAGAAGAAAGTGTTGAATGGACACAGAAAAAAGCGACCAAACGGTAGACCTCTTACATGGCCGCTAAAACTCTTAGTTAAAAAAACAATGAATGAATGTTGCGAAGCAATATGAGATAGAACCATATTAATCGGAATAATAATCATCAAAAACTCAGGCAGTGCTGGGTACTTCTGTTTGTGCTATACAATATCGTAATTATGAAACTGCCATGATATGTGTTTGTTTGTCTTAAGAACTCCTCTCAAATGGTTCGCTCTAATGTCACGAACTTTTTATTCTTCGTTAAACCGTGAATTTCTAGGCCAACGTGACTATTTTAAGCTCTCTGTGTCGTGTCAATGTCAAACCCGAAAAATAAAACTTAAAGTTTGACATTTTTCCAAAGAATGTTTATGTTGATGGTTACTACATGAATGTATCATAGCAAACACTTAGTAACAAATAGCATTATGCTACAATGTTTTAAACCTATCTTGATGAATACCTTGCATTAATCTGCTATTTGTTCAACAATGGTTTCCGCGTTTCCAAGATCTCGGGACCTCGAAATCCCGAGAGAGAAATCCTAAGATGTAGCTTTATGGATACCGGTACTGTATTTGAGAATTGAAACGTCCTTGTCGCGTTAAACCAAGGTAGGCCAGTCAGACATCCATTACATTTGGACAAATTTTGTTGTCTCGCAAGTCATGAGGATATCCCAATTTTCAACTTTTTAGGTTATGTGAATCCTACAGAAACATTGTCTCGAAGATTTGAAACAACAAAACAACGTAAAATGTTAAAGGATCAGTCGGACATCCATAAAACTTAACATTTTTTGTAGTCTTGCAAGGTCTTTTGCCCAAATTTCAACTTTTTAGGATATCTGGTACTTAGCCCTAAAAAAAGACTGGTTGGATTGGGCATGTTATCATCGCACATATTACACCGAGATGGGTCAATCGTACATCCATGAAATATGAAACCATTGCAATGTCTAGCAAACCTTAAAAATTGCTCATGATTCAACTCTTTAGGACATTTGTTCTCAAACGTTTTCGAGTTTAAAAAATTGCATAAAAGTCCATTGTAATAGGATATAGAAATCATTAACATAGATTTTTTTTTTGATTTTTTCAAAAGGAAACACCCCGAGCGGGGTAAAATTACATTACAGAAAGTCATTGGAGACCGTGTATAATATGTCTAAATAAACATCTATTCAAATGTTTACAAGCTGACAAACATATAGCGTTTGTACAATTCAAGTTAATTTTACCAAAGAGATGTGGGGAGAGAATTCCAATAAGTTATAGTATTAAATGGAAATCGGTTATTAGCATATTCCAACACTTTTCGTTTTGTTATTGTAAATAAGTAATTTTGACGTGTTGTTGGTAGGTTTACTACAGAATCTTTTAGATACGATTCTGAATCTAATATATTCTGAATATAATAGATATTTCAGAATACAATTTTAACCTGATGCAGTGTAATTACAATTAACAATAACTGCAGCAACCCATCAGAAAAAGCTTCGCATCTCCTGAGTATGAATAACCAGTCAGACATTTATGAAATTTGGACATATTGCATCGTCTCGCACACCATAAAGAATGCCCACTTTTCAATTTTATAGGATGTGTGGAACCTAGAGAAATGTTAATATATTTGGTACTTTTCCAATTAGCCACCCAACTTCGCTTGTGGCATTACAATGCTTGATTGGCACTTCTTGCGTTAGTTTTCAGGCCAGGATAAGTCAGTTAATCAAAAACGTATTAAATTCAGAATTTATTAAAAGTAATGATATATTAAGTATTTTTTGTTTGTTTAACTAACCTAACCTGGCCTCTAAACCCATAACCAAAGAAAGAGCTAGTAGCGCCACAAGCGAGGTTGGCAGGCTATTGGAAAAGTAACAAGTATTTTAGACTACTGAGCAAGTTAAATAAATTATGCGTAATAAATCAGCAATCGTGGTTGGGTTCACAGTTGTATTGTCGAGTATTAAATGAATACAAAGTTGTTCATGGTGTTACCGCATGTAAAAAATATTTCTGACACTTATTTTATATTAAATTCATACCTGCTGTGAACCTAAAGATTATTTTTACTTAAACAATAGACGATCCGCTAGTGCAAGTTTTAATGCGCTTTTTTAATATCGCCATTGGCGAAATATTTTTATTAGGCTTTTTTTAGTGTTGTGTTTTGATGCCAATATATTTAACTGTTATAGTTGCTATATTTTAAAATACAGAAGCTTTATAACAATTGTCTATGTTTAAAAAAATGACTTAAAATGAGAGGAAGTGCCACATCCTGGTGTGATCGGTCATTGAACAACAAGAACTTCCTTAGTACCTCGTCTTTCATTCCTTTCGTTTAAAAAGGCAAGTCACAATGAATTTTTATCTTCACAAAAAATCTGTAAATAATTTTTTCTTCATTTCCGTTGGTAAAGTTGCAACCACATAAAAGGCAAAATGTTCGAAAAACATTGCTCGTACTCTACAGTATGTGGAAAAGACTCATTTAGAATCATGCTGCTGCTTTTATTCTTTCTGAGTTCGTTTGTGATGGGATTTCATTTTCAATCCTCGAGTGATAGTTATGAATATCAGGACTATGATTCAGATAACAATTCAACTGCAGAATTTGTGGACCCTGAGCGACAAATGGGGACAGTTAGTAGTTTTACAATTACAGCATAGTATTTTTATTAATATGGTACACAAAACTAAAAAAACATTGGAAATGTTAATTCTATAGTTCTATTGTAGGTTATATGATAGGCTCAAGAACCGAATTCGCTCATTGAGCAAAAAACAAAACAAAATCGCCCACACCTTGTTAGGGTAGTTGCAAAACGGCCACAACGCGAAATTCGTGTTATGACCTTTAGCAGAAACGCTCACGACGTTTTATGAAAATGACACCGCGTTGTGAGCGTTCAAAAAAATATTCAAAAATATGCAAATCTGATCCAATTTACACTAACTAAAATTAACCTAAACTAAATTAACCTAATCTAAACTAACCTAAACCAAATCAAGGTTATTTCTATACGTAGAGGCCTTGACGAATCTTACCTAAACTTTAAGATTCGAAGTTAGTGTTTAATAGTATTCCTGAAAAACACGAATTACTGAACGTTCTTATCACCAAGTTTCAATTTAGTCAAATAAGCTACAGTATTTATTTTTATGTACTGTTGTCAATTATGATATCGCATGTTGCATTTTGTGTCATATTGCATTGTCGCCTTTTTCAAATACCACGATCATTTATTTGCTCACATCGAATTCGGTCTTCGAGCCAAACATTCTTTTGTCAAATGGGATTTTTCAAAATATGAACATCTATATCATAAAGTGAACTTATTTGTCTATAATTCGTTTCAACCCCAATTGTTGTGATCATCTTGAATTTTGATAGTGTACTGGTACGTAATTTTGCTTAATATATCCTGTATTCTCGTTGTGTTTTTAAAAAGCATATTCTTTGAAGCTACCAATAGGTAACCCGTTTTTAAATTAATGATTCGTTAAATTGTATAGTAGCAACAAACATTAAAGTTAAACATTTATTCATTATTCAAGGATTATGATACTAATATGACTACATAATGTTGAAAATTAAAATAATTTTAAATTTAGGTTGACTAATAAGATAATTTATTGCTTTATTTTAAATTTAATTCTATTAATTGCTTACATTTACAAGAGATTTAGATAAAATAGACACATGTATTCAAGGAGTAATTCTAAATATGCTAGGTGTGATTGGAAAGTAAGTACTCGTCAGGCTATTAACAAATAATGACATTTTTAATACTATTTTATTATTAAAAGAAAGGCTAAACCTTAAACTACTTTTCAACATAGTTTCTACCCACGGTCGTAACGTGAAACCAATGTCTTAATATCCTCGTCATAAAATGATGCGACCTGTGAAATACGGTGTGTTATCCGTTTTTTTATGAAAGAAATGTGAAACTAGCAAAGATTCATCGATAGATTAGTGAACTTCACATTGAAAATACGATATAATGATGGTGAGAAAATGGATAACAATTTAACTCAGGTCGTGAAAATTTATCCATGCAAAATTTAATTATTTTTATCCAAAACAAACGTGCACGATGAAACACATCAAAGGGGCGCACCCTGCTTTGCCTACTCTTGTTTCGCTTAAAAATAATTGCTTTGACTGACCTGTTTTTTTTTAGACGAAATCGGAATTCCTATTTCGCCTAATCCTGTGGCATCCAACGTGTACATGGAGTTTTGCACATTGAACATGTTAACACTAAACTTTAAGTATGAACCTAACCTAACCTAAATTAACCTAACCACTCAATATCATCCTCCTTTCAATAAACTTAAAGTTTATTGAAAGCGAAATAAAAATTCCGGTTCCGTCTAAAAAACAAACAAAACAGGTGAGTCGAAGAAAGTATCTCTAGGCGAAACAGGATTAGGCGAAACGGGAAGCGACGCACACTACTACAGTCGAACTTCGATAACTCGAACACCCAAGGGACCATGAAAAAAAATTCGAGTTAGAGAAAATTCGAGTTAACGAAGTTGGCAATTTTCTGAATTATTTTTTCAATAGTCGGAACA
>JAQIWH010005714.1:0-14100 GCA_034695005.1 Cryptops parisi | reverse complement strand
TTAGGTTAGGTTAGGTTTTAGGTTAGGTTAGGTTAGGTTGGGAATTCAGTTGCAAGAATTCCCAGTTGCAAGAATTCCCATTTGCAAGAATTCCCAGTTGCAAAAATTCAAGTTGCCAAAGTTCCAGTTGTCAAAGTTTCGTTGCGAAAAGGCCTTCTGCGAAAGTGCCGTAAACCGACGCTGACGGCCAATCACCTTATTTTTTAAACTACAATAGTACTTTTTGTATAGAAATTCATTCTTTTTAAACGGCCAAAATAAGAACAGGTGAAACAAGAAAGTCAGAAGCAACAGTTTAAAAACTTCCACGGCAAGTCAGCAATCTATAGTAGATCATTCTTCCCGACTTCCTGCCAAGAAAATAGATCGAGATGCCATAGTTGGCATTATTAGCAAGAAATTTTGTTAAGATATGAGCATAAAATTTTAGCTCAGCCCTATTAAAACGCCAACCTCGCTCAACACCACACTTTTGTCCAGAACCAAGTTTTGTAGTTTAACGAGATTGAACTGTATATATGAACTTTGAGTTTCATATGTTATGTATTCCATAAATTTTTACGTAAGTAGAATATTATAATGTAAGGGAGTTAAATTCACTATAATTTATAACACGTGAGTAACCTAACCGCGCCAGACATGTAAGCAAGTGTTACCGAGATGTGCATAACTTACCACTTTGCTGAAAAAGACTGTGAAAGATGAAAATGTGGTTCAAAGCTACAAATGTATTCTTCATGAACGCTAGTATTTTCAGAATTTACGTACCGTAAGTTACAGATAACTTAGTGCTATTATTATATATGTAGTATAGTTATTATAGAAAAAACTTCTATCCCACTACTAAAACTGGAAAATACTAAATGATCATATAAGGAACTTATTATCCTCATCTTTTGTGATACTCTAACTATATAAAAATAAAACTAATCCAACTCTTGACTAGTTTTAACGAGCAGTTTTATACTTACGACTTACTACTCATACTTACTGCAATGCAATACTGTTTATTGTGTGCCAAAACGTAGAGAACATGAAAATATGAAGTTATAAGAGATCAGTGTAATTCATATCGTGGAATAATGTAAATCTCTTAATGAATATAATTAACGTTAAAGCATAGTTCAAAAATTGAATATCATAATAAGAAATATTTTTTTTTTCATATTACCTCAGTAGTTGTAGTTGGTTTACGAGTTGTAGAGTCACAGGTAGCACCACTAGTTGTGTGCTCCAGGAAAAGAATGCAAAAAATTGTTAAGACCAGCAGCATAAAAAATACAGTCTGCATGGTAGAAAAATGTGTTGTTCAGAATGTGGTTGTGAAGGCAAACTTGTAGTGAGTGGAAGGTAATATATGAAATACACAGCTAGTTTATATACTGGTCGAGATTCATAATACGTGATATGTCCGGCTCTAAAATGGCATTTTATTGTATATTAGGATAGATCGTTTTTATTGTCGTTTCGTATGTCAGCATTTCATGATTGTCCGACCATAAAATAAAATTAATTGTATGTAACCTAGAATTTTAATGATTTCCGAAAGATCTACAACAGGAAATATCATTTAAACGGTAAACATCATTTATAGATCCATCTTTTTGAAATGCAAGTTTATTCGCTCACATCAGACACGAAAAATATTTGAACCATAAATGACTATGGGAGAGATGCGTTAGAATTTTGAATTTGAATTAGAGTATTTCTAGTACCTATAGTTGTGGGGGAATTTGTTTTAAGGGTTAAAACAGTGGAAACTATGAGTGATTGTTTAAAAAACAGTTATATGCTATACATTGTTGAGATGAAGAGTTGTTGATTGCTAGCCAAGGGCAATGTTGGATGCAGTTTAAAATAGTAGCAGCAATGTATCAATGATATGGAACACGTATCTCTGTGTGTACTAATGAACAAACCTTTGATCTGTATGACATTCATCAGTGTTTCTACCTGTGTTTACACAATACACATTATTGTTTCTTTCACCTGTGTCTGTGTATTCAATTCTACAACGTCAACACCAGACAACAACAGTCGGGTCGAACCCAGTGTGACCGCTGCACTGTCAACGACACCGACAATAGTGTATATAGGTACTGAAGTTTTAAGGAATACGGATGGTTACATTAAGCCTACACAGGACCTCAGAAAGAAATATTTTTAAGGTGGATAAAGTTTGCTTTGGGCCTCCCCCTTATTTCGCGATTTTTTCTTGACTGCTCAAGAAGACGGGTTATGTTTTTAGGGTGTACGATGGAACAAAGAATCATACATACATTGTGTATGTATGATTTTGTTCCATCGTGCAAGCTAAGCCGCTTGATATTTTGATTAATGAGAAGTTTGTCTTAGTCTCACGAGTGATGTTGCTTAGGTCTTGTCAATAAAACTCCAATATGGTTGATGCAATCACATCTCCACTCTCACAACAAAACTTAACAAGCTAGTCTTTCTGGCAAAACAATTTAAAAACATCCTCACATTTAAAGAAAAAGTCACATTCATTAAGTTCAAAGTTCACTCTATTATCCAATATGCCATCATTATCTGGGCAAATCCTCCAAATTACCGGATCAAACGTATCACTACATCCTATAACAGGATTATTCGTACCATCTTTAAATTGAGTCCATACGTATCAATATCCACTTTTATCAAAACAAAAAAACTGATGACTATCAAGCAATTAATAGTTTACCATAGAATTATAGAGGTGTCCCGCTGCTTTAGGAACGCTAAACACCTTACACTTTATATCCAAGTATACATCAACATCCCAACTCACAAGGGAACCCAATTCATATAAAATTATACTACCCCATGATATGCCCAACCATTACCATCAGAGATATCCCTATAATGTCTTTTTGGTTTGGAACGAACTACCTACAAATATTCGTAAACTTTATTTTACATGTGTAGCAGATAAGTGTCTCCTCAACCAATGTTATCATTTCAAACACGCGTTGTTCAAACATGTTCTTTATTCGGACAAATATTAACCCTTTTTTTACATAAGTTGAACAAACATTTCTTGCTGTTTGTTTATTATCAGTCTGTTTCAAATAATATTTATTACCAATTGTTTTTGTTTGCGTTTTGATCAGAGTCTGTGTATATAGTTTTTTAATCATTGTCAAGATTTTATTGTACCTGTTAGTCCCTATGGGACGTAAATAAATAATAAATAATAAAAAAAATAGCCGATTGATAACATTATCTGTGATTATAATAACCGGATTCCAGCGAAATTACAGTCCTAATTTACGCTTAACGGTGACGTTAGATTTTGAAGATTGGTAAATCAAATCGGTGGAGGTTGTCACTACAGTGGTTCAAGTATCACAAAACTTATAGGATTTTATTAATTTTTTATATTTTTATGAATATATAAAAAAAATGGTAATTTCAGTTGTAATAAATTTTGTGAAAAATTGTTTCTACAGATACATAATTCATACGAGCTTTTGTACGGTATTGATTTTTTTTTTCGTTCTATTTTTCTCCATTTTTTTTTAACAGGTAGGTCAATAAATAAAACCAATTAAAACTAAATCAGTTTTTTACGTGAACACTTGTTTTATGATTAAAAAAAATGGATGTTAATAATTTTTTATAGACATTAAATTTCTTGATAGTGATCTCACAAAGATGTAATTTAGCTCGGAGACATGACATGTTGCAATGTCGTTTGAATTCATGGCATTTTTTGTTTGTTATTCTTTCTTCTTTTTCAGAATTTTTTCTTTATATTTGTGAAATTTTTTTTACCGCTATTCTAAATAATGGTAAGTTCATCTTCATTCTCGTTTGGCCTGAAGGTGTGTCAAGTCGTTGTCTTTTGGAACTGCATTGCTTGTCAATGGGTGGCAGCTTCTTTAACTTTTTGATTCGCTCGGTTGCTTCACTTGATAAGTGTGTTCATTTGCCACAATGTCACTCAGTCGTCCAATTTGTACCTTCTTACTTTGCACGTTGCGATTATTTCAATTTCTAACTTGCTTTGATGGCTTAATCAATTTTTACCTGACTGACTTTATTTTGAACAAAAACCGAAGTTCATAAATACGTACAGTACCTTGAGTCTACAGTATGTCATTTTAATTATTATACGCTTAATATTAAGTGAGTTTGTGAGCCGGGAACGTATACCTACAGACGTTTATGATAATATACTGTATAGTCTAAAGGCCCAAAAATCGCATAAAGTAAAAACCGAATAACAAAAATCGCACAAATTGAATCGAATATCGCGTTGCTCGAAAATCTCATAAATCTAAATTCGCATAAGGCGAAACTATGTATTTTTAAAAAGCATTTTTAATGTACTTGTACTCTTTGTATTAACATCATTTGTGAGTTTGTGAGTGAGCAAGCTGGAAATAGAACGTATACTTCCATCTACAGTTTATGAGCATATACTGAGCATATACTGTACGTCCAATGTATCAAAAAACGTATAAAACGAGAACCGCATAAATCCTTTGCATAAATCAAATACCACCTGAGTGCAATGTAAAAAAATCGCATATATAAATAAATAAATCAAAAATGGAATTACTCAAAACACTCATAAATTGAACGTCGAATTTCTGAACGATTGCATAAATTTTAATTCGCATAAATGAAAACATGCAGAAATCAAAAATGGATTCTTTGCATTACAGTATATTTGACTATGCATAACTTTATGCATAACATGACTTTGACTATGCATCTGACAGCATATAATGAGAATGCATAATATACTTGTTACATACAACATTCGTATTAATACAGTAGTACGTAGGCCTACATGTGCATCAATGTTGTTACCTAGAGTGATATGAGCCAAGTAGTGATATTAGTAATTCTCTGTCGATTGATACCAAAATTCTATTTTAATCCAGATATTAAGATTAACTTTAATATTTCATAAAAAAATTAGGTAAGTATATACTGACCTTTAGCCGTTTATTCGTGTTCATATCGAGGACTATTTTCGTTCATCTTCGTTTATAGTCGTGAAACTAATAATTCGCGTTTTATTGAATGCGGTGAATGTTAATTGATGTGAAGATGGTATTTTTTTTGTGTACCTTCTCACTAAGTTTAATTGGTACTAGTTTTTAGTATTGTTAGCATCATTAGCGATTTGTGGTTCCTCAAAGAACCTTCGAGTTATCGGAGTCGTGCTTCTCGATGCAAATGTTCTCATTAATTTTCTTCTTCGTTTTTATCCGCTTCGCTTCAGGTAGAGTCGGTCTAGCAAAGTAAATTATTTGTAATGATATGTTTTCATCTTGTACGCTTAACGACCGTCTAATTAGTACACATGTTGTCAAAAACATTTAACATTGGTTGAACGTGAAATTGCAATTCGCTGGTTTTTCATTAGTAAGGTTTTTTTCTTTTAAACTTTTTGAAAATTAGTCTTTTTTTGAGGGGAAAAATGATTACAAGTGTTTTAGTTTAATTTTTTTTTTCATAAAGTTTTCGAATTAATGTAGATTATTATTTTTATTCGGTAACATTTTTGTGGTTATGTGAATTATTACACGCACAATGAATTATCGATAGAACTTAAAATTAATAAAACATGGATAGCGTTCCACGCCAGACGAAAATAATTACCATTATTGCAATTATTTATGATGCTTATATTTTTTTGTAAATGTTTGTTTTTTAATTTTTTCGATATTTTATTCTCCTTGTTTTACGACAATGGAGAGAGGAGAATAATGGATTATTAGTGAATGATTTGTGTATGTACATGAGAAAATAGAAAACAGTTTTATTTAGTTTATTATGCTTGTAGTTTATTTATTCTCTTACTTTAATTTTAACTATAAAATGAGCAACAAATTTTTGTTTTGTTTTAAATTTAGCTGGGACAGAAACCGTGTATTCTGTTTATTGTACACAGTCATTTACATATATTCATATATACATTTATTTATACAAACTCACAGTCAAACGTATTAAACACGAGCATAGTAAATGCAGACTGTCCTCACTTAACGACCGCTCGGACTTAACTACCAACTCTCCAGCTACATATTTCTATATACTGTACATTGATTCTTTATTTTGCACTGACGACCTCGCACCACTACACTTTGAAGAATTCGATGATTAATCTGAATGTCTTTTTTTAATTATGAGTGAACTTTACATCGTTTATTATAATTGTTGCTGATTGTATGTTTATGTTCTGTGCTGTATAAAAGAGCTCATCGCTTAGCGACTTACTCGTAGGAAAGGAACTCGGTCGTTAAGTGAGGAGAGTATGTAGATGCTTTCTTTGAAAAGCCATTTACAGGCGATTTGTTGGTGGCGCCATCTGCCCAGTGTGTTTCAATACTAAGTTGTTTGTCTGCAAAAAACAAACAAGCAAATAAAAGTTAATACGTGGTGCATATTTCTAGGATTCTCTCAGTACAGATGCTAAATTTTGAGAATTTAGGTATCATAGTTATAAAGTTACAGTAAAATGACATAACATGTCTTACTTATACAGTGTGAAGCACTTGAACTTTTTGGTTTTGGGGAATATGAAAAATGCTGAGGACGAAATTTTCTCTTAAGCAACATGAGGCGAGCTACGCAGTGTTATTTTTGATTTCGTTTTCTTTTATGTTTAGATCTATAAGCCCTTGTAATAGCTAAATTCAATAATCTTCGACTTAATGTTTCTTTCATGAAACGTTCCGTGTGAATGTATGACAAACTGAAACGTGCAAATTTCCAATGCTAATTATTATTCATTGTTATTTTCAAGAACCCTAACACGAAATGTCACATTAATGTCAGTTACACATTTTTTAATGCATCTAAAACTAGGACGGAAGCCGCACCTAAACAACGTGCCACTATTGCCACCTTCCGTTTCGGTGCACATTAGGACTCATAAATCTCTCTTCTATCTTTTGGAAATAGTCACTGACTTCTTTTTTCCTTATCATTTTTTATTACTTTCCTATAAGTCATTGATGTTGGCAGTAGTAAGATGAGTATATTTTGTTGGGTTTTTTTTTCCTTCTTCTTTTTAAGTTAAAACTAAACTTAGGATGAGCGGTTTTGTTCGGAGAGCGATTGTCGTGAGATTTTCCTTGTAGGTCGTTCGCTGAACAGACGTTGTTTGTATCCCTCGGGTAAGAGAACAAAATAATGGAAGAGCTCGTAAAAAGGGTTTTAACGCTCCTCTTTAGGTGCTTCTTGGTCGTCGTTAATCTCGATTTGCACGGGTTTTATTGGCCGAAGGGTTATTGGTCAACGTCCATAAGAAGGTTGACTTGAGAAAATGTCGTCTGTTGTGTGCATAATCCAAGCACGTGCCAGTCTGGTAATGAACGGGTTAGGACTGGAATCGGTTTTAAGTAGAACCTATAAAATTAATGATAGGGTTTGTGTTTAGAAAACCCTGAGTTTAGGCTGTTTTGATGGTGTTTTTTGTTTTCCATTTCACTTCTAATGGTTGTTTTTCATCTAAGTTGTCAAGTTGAAACAACGAGTTGGTGTTTTTACACTTTTTTTCTTTTGCAGAAAAAAATACAAGATTGGTGGAAATAAATCAATATACAATATTATGCTTGAACGTATGAAATAAGAATATATTAGTCTTAAGTGTGTGGAGGGTTGAAGTTCTTTATAAGCTTCGGATAAATAAAACAATGTATATATCGAAATTCTTATAAAAATGTAAACATTATATCGGACAGTTCCAGCATTTGGTGTTACACGTGGTGGTGTATGGTGTTTCAATCGCAATCCTTTGGCCGCGTCCATTATTTGGTCACGATCTTTCAATCGCTAATCTTTTAATGGTGAATCAAATATTCGAGTATGAAAATAGTTAGGTAGTTAAGTAAATTAGGTTAGGTTGAAAAGATTGACGATTAAAAGATTGTGACAATTTAATTGTGGCTAAATGATTGCGATTAAAAGTGCAAGAATCGTGGCGTACACACTGCGGTAGCGGTTGCAAGCATCGAGTCACTTGTTTACCTCTGTCCAAAATCACGAACGGTTTTCGCATATCACGAGTAGGAGTTTTCACATCTCGCATATCACGAGTTTTCGCATCTCGCTCATGACACAATAGTCTGGGAAGTTTTCTCTTATCACATAATAGTGAAATCGAATATACGGAACTCGCATGAAGTTCACTGTTAGTCATCGAACACAGTCAAAACATGATGACGATACTCCCATCTGGCGTTCCTAAACACTCCGCTTGGCAACACATGTTATTAAGATGAGCAGAAAGTCCTCTCGCGTGGAAATAGAACACTTAAAAAAATTAATAATACAAAAATAATAGAATTTTAAAAAACAACATTTGAAGAACAACGAGAATTAAAATTATTAATGAGAAATTTGCACCCAAACATGTTTATGTTATAGAAATAGGACTTTAATTTATAATGTTGAAAGGTGTTTTATATGTCTGAGAAATAGCTAGTTAGACATTAGCCTACTTATAGCTTATTATGAAAAATGTAATAACTTTTCACTTGTATGTGTTAAATACCCTGTACTTTCTTAAGCTTAAGAAGGTAGTGTTAAAATTTGTGAAAAGTAATTCTTGGATTACTTTTTCTATTTTTTGGATTACTTGTACTAATTCTGAGATTACCCCTTTGAATAAAAGTTTACATGATACCTTAGAAAGTAAAAGGTAGATTTTAAAAATTTTGTCTAGTGGAAGGTTTCAGAGTCGTTTTGATTAGTGTGTGTAAAATAATTACAGTATTTTTAAATGTAAAACGTGGTTATAATTTTGAATCAAACTGAAACAAACGAAGAACTAATTTTTTATTTGTTTATGTAAAATATTTAGTTTTTACTATTTTTTTATATATATATTCTTCATCAGTAACAGAATTTTGTATTAGGAAAGAGGCAAGTGCTTTCTTTGTGTACGTATTATTTTTTAACGTGGATTCATATGCACATCTCAGTTCATGCACTATGTGTAGAGCTGCCGTTAAAATAACAAATTCGTTATTGCATGACATGTTTAAAAGTTACGTTATTATGGGTTTTTCATTTTAATAGATGATTTCATGAAATATCGAATTCATATTATAAATATTCAGCTCAATTTTTTTTCGCCAGCTTAAAACACTGTGAATTTCAACACTTTCAGTCACGACCAGAAGACTAAATTAATTTTCTCAAAAGTTTGTTGTCACTTCTAGATGGGGTGGTTAGAACTCGTAAATTTACAGATTACGGTTGACATATGTACCACCACATCACGAAATGTGTTTTAACAGTTAATCCCATTCGCGTTGGTACCATCTTGTTCAATCCATTTGGACGATGCATTTGGTGGTTTTTTTTATTATTATTTTTTGTTGGCATCGTCTAAGAAAACATCGGTGTGTACTTAAAAGACAAAAGCGTGTTGTGGTCGGTGACCCTATTAGCAAGGGTGACATCATTCAGACTTGAAATACCGAGAAGATAGCCAAATCGAAGCTATAAAGCGGAACAAACTGCTTAATTCACTTTCACCCCCTTTATTGTAGCTTTGGGGATTTTCATAATAATTCTATACCCGCCTTGGAGGTAATGTCTTTTTCATACTCGACACCCATCTTGGCGGTAGTTCCATCTAATTAGTGGTTTAATATACGAGCGCATCCTATGCTCCGGATAAAACTAAAAGCGTATAAAACGAAGCATTGGGCGAGGCCGACAAGTTAAAAAAAGAATACAACAAACATATAGAACTCGTGTTGTTGTTTTTATGGACTTTTTTTTACTCCATATGTGGGCGGACAGAACGTGTCTCGCAAACTTGAAAAGAATATATATGTATATATAATATATTAAAAATACAGTGCTTTAATAGAAAAGACAACCGTGCCATTATTAGTGACCTGATGATAATGATGTTAGTCGTCGTTCTAAGTTATTTTCCTGTTCCTGAAGAGTTGGATTTTTCTTTCTTTTGGATCTGTTGATGGAAAAAAGTCTAGAGTGGCTTTTAAGTAAGTGGTGATGGATTGTAGATGATGTGAACTTAATGTTGTTAATTCGGGAAATCCAATTTTTTTTTTAATGTAATACAAAAATAGCCCAAAAAAGGACATATAAAGGACAGGATGGTATTAAAAATGAAAGGATTTCAATGAATTTTGTGTAGAATAGATCATAGAGCTTACCTAAGAATGGTGGAAAGATTCTTGTATAAGCAATAAAAAACGAATAAAACAAGTTTACATATGGATAGAAAGTATGAAGTATTTTGCCTTTGTGGTTCATTTTTTGTGTGTATTTGTGTTCTGGTTTTATGTCCTCGTTTTCGTTTGACTGTGAATTCGGTTTCATTCAAAAAAATTAAGAGCATGCAAACGTTTTGTTAGCATTCGAAGGGTTAGCCCGCAGTTTATATGCGACACGAAAGGGTTTGTCATTGGTGAACAACCTTTTGGGATCACCTTTCATAGTGAGGGTTAAGTAAACTTGTCGAGTCGCCAACTGTCGACCAATCACAGTTTAAAACTGTTGGATATTTGATCAAGGGGAACGTACCAATGCTGCGAGTGAATAAAAAAAACATGGAAAACGTTCTGTTATATATAAGTTACTTTTACGTTAATTTTATCGATAAATTAACGATCAGGATTACTAACAAATTGAGTTTAGGGTAAGAATTTTTATTTCAGGGATATTCAAGACTTGTTTTAAACGATGTTGTGAACACAAGTTAAAAAGTTGCTGGTTATGCAGAGATGTCACTGATTTTGGACAACATTTCTATTCGGGGTTTGGAAGTTATTATACTTTGTTTTATGTTTATTACTAGAAGGACATAAAAGTGTCAATATGTGCAAGTTCTTTTTTTTTATTTTAAAAATTGAAGAAGAAAAATGATTAGAAACTACTCTTGGCGCAGAAATATTTTAACATTACGTGTTGAATGTTTTTATTATGGTTAATACGTATGTTTTAAGTTCTTTAGTTGTACACATCTCGCAGGCTAAGTATTTACATATTATGTGGTATATATAAATCGGTAGTTTTATTTTTGCAATTGGCAGATCTGTCATAGGCAGGGCATAGACTAGATACATGTAACTTATAGACCTTTGAGATGTATGTTTTTAGTCTATGATCAGCGACATATTCAGAAAGGGGTCAGCAAATGTACAAGTTCAGTGAACGTTTGTATCTTCATGTCATTATAAATAATTTTGACATTAAAATGTTTTAAGAGCTTAATTATTTTTGATAATTTGATAGTATATAATGTATGTTAGTCACCGTTAAAACCTCATCTTACTAGTCAAAACCCGATTATATTTAACCACAACGGTCAGGTAATTAACCGAAGGTCGTCAAACGCTCAAATTGTTAGTTGTAAATTTGATCAGTTACTTCTAGTTTTGACTAGTCAAGAATGAGTTTAACGTAAATCGGGTTTTGACGATAATATGTGAGATAAATTTAGATCCCCGAACCCCTAATGCTTTGAAACTCCTCGACAAAATTTCTGGATTACACCCATGCTTAGAGTTAACATATAAACTCGTGTTACAACTTTGTAACTTTATTTATTTGTTGTAATTTAACCAAATGGTTATTGGGATCGAATATACCGAAAAGATGAACAAACACGTAAAATAGAGCGTTACAGAGGTTATACTGTACTAGATAGAAGCACGGGTAGTAGAAGAATTATAACCTGTTGGGCTTTAGTGCACAATGTGAGAGGGCTATCAATGCGTTCGGTTAGTTGACTGGGCTGCTTTCTGTTGAGGTTCAGTTGCTCTGTGGTGTGGGTTTGAATCCCAAAACTGCCACAAAAAACTTTTCAATACAATGTTTCCGATTTCGGTGTGACAGACCCACAGCCATACAAACATACAGACGAAGGAAATTGTTAAGATATGCGACAATTAACGCCCCTGGTCGGATAGTATTCTATCGCATGAGTTTTCTATCCCATATAACAAGATGAAATTTTTTATGATAATAGGTAACCTAATCACGGTATATTAAAAGTCACAAATGAGGTTTAAAAAATCTACATGTATAGGTGTAATAAGAAAAAACTCACTTTAATTGTATTTTGCAACAATCAGCAGTTTCATCAGAATTAAGAGAAAACAAGATTGTAATGAAATGATTTTATCCCTTTATTTTTATAGACATCGTAGTCAACAATTCAAGTTTTAACATTGTCCAATCGTAGATCAAAGACGTATGACTAAGACCTTGTAGCACATTTTCTGTGGCTTTGCCCAAAAAGTAAGTAAAGGTTGAGCAAAACGGTTTGATTGTCTTGCCGATAAAGTCCCGTTATGAAGATCATCATACGAGGGTTGTCGGACGACTATCTTAAACGATGGCAAAGAACAAAATTTCAAGTACCCATTGTGTGGAAATTTTTTGGCCAATGTTCCAGTTGGCCAAGCCACCGCCCATCCGGTCGAATTGGCAGACGCCCATGTTGAATTGTAAAGGTTGAGGAGGAGGCCACTCCCGATCTGAACGAGATCAACACGAGATGAGGCGAGAAAGTACAAGATAAAAAAGGTTGAAATGATAGTAAATGAGATGATGACAAACAAACATGACAACAGCACAGCGTTTCCTTTTATAAAAACATGGCGATAAATGTACGCTCCGTGTACATCGTGCAAAATTTTAATGGAGAAAAGATATACTGATAATGTAAATACATATGGGTACTTGTGTATTAACGACAAGTGACTGCCATGGGAACGACATGGGTTGTTATTTTAAACTAACCTAAACTAGTGTTTATGGATACTAGTGTCAAAACAAGTGTTTAATACCAATTTAGGTTAGTTAAAAAAAAGAACGGTCCTCCCTAAAGAGCACAGCGCTTTTTACTAACACAAAGGCACAACAGGGCCCGTTGGACCCTGTTTTCAAAAGACAATTAAAATCAAAAACATTAACCTGTTGCCTAAAATAATACAGTAATATATTCAAAATTAAATGAAAATCAAATACATAAATTTCAAAATACATTGCAAAATAATTATATTATATTAAATTGTAATGTAAGGACAAGCAAACTCGTCCCTAGTCTTCTTTCCTTCCTCGCCTGCCAAACGAAACTTATCTTAGCGTTCAGTATTTTAGATCGTTAAAATCTTGTAAAAATTAGTATTTCACAGTCTCAATAAACTATACATATGATTTTTAATCATTTTTAGAAGAATATAATTGGTTTTTTTCATGAAAATATAGCTGGGTCTGACAGACCCTGTTGTGTCTTTACGTTACATTTTTACAAATCGTTAAATTAAAAATTTCACATGACGTTTTAAAATTTTCTTTTTGTATTTTCGTCAATTAATTGAGATGTTTGAAGCATATAAAAAGTTTAAAATGATAATAACAAAAAAACAACTTTCATTTAACTTTAAAAATGAAACAGGGCCTGACAGATCCCAGTTGTGCTCTCTAGGGTTAAAATAAAATCAGTACATTTTTTTTTTAATTAACGTAATCTACACATTTAGACATGCCACCATGTGAGTTGCAAGGTTCTGACTGACAAAATTTTATTTTTTTGATGTACAGTACTAATGTTCCAGCTACACTTCTCTACAGGCATAGCAGTTAATTTTGGCTCATTTCGTATTAGCTTTCTTTGAATTAAGCAAAATGACAAAGTTTTATTTCATACACCTACATGTCCATTATTAGCAGAATGTTTTAACTCAATTTTCAAACAAAACCCTTATCGTCACATAGAACATAATAGTCTGACGGTGCGATGTGGCGTCCTCATACCGGTGGCTGGTCGTTAATCTACAAGTACCTACATATGTTGTGATGTGATGTATAGCGTAATATAGAAACCAAACTTAAAAAACAAAGTTGTTCAACTGAACTGTATGCCGGGATGCATATTGGCATTCCTTACCCTGCTACGGTACAAGAGAAAAATAACGCGCTCTGATTGGTCCGTTTGTTAATTTTGAATTAAATTTAATGTAATTTATTAGTTACATATTTAGTAATGTAACTAACCTAACCTAACCTAACTTAACCTAACCAAGAACCCTACACTCTTTGCGAAGTTCGGTGGAATTACATTAAATTTAATAACTAAATTAATAATTT
>JAQIWH010005713.1:0-14103 GCA_034695005.1 Cryptops parisi | reverse complement strand
TTGATCCGTTAATTCGATTTCAGATCAGCCATCAAGTTACACTGAACTATTCTGTCATTGAACGGATGTTGCTTTCGGACTCACCAGAAAGCATTCTGGCTGGAATCGATTTTCTACTGGAATTATTTGACAGATCGTTTGAAACAGAATTACTAAACGTTCAATGGCCCAGTGACAAATCCATTACCCAGACACTGACGATTTGGAGTCCAGTCATCCAAAACTTAACAATGCTTTCTCATGAAACAAATTTGGTATATAAAATAAACGATGAGTCAATCTTTTGTAATTATCCAGTGCTACAATAATACGTAACTCATGTGACACGTTTTAAAATTTTTTTTTTTGCAGTGCAACATCATCCATGTCAAAGCGACCCACTTGTTTTTCCAACTTCATCAATACACGAAACATCAATCCGGTTAGCGACACAATGGTATTGATATCAACGTTTTTTGACACTATATATACATTTTTAAAACACTTTCAATTTTGTCCTCCATGTCTTAAGACAATCGTGAGATGTCAATGTGTCATCCTTGGACAAATATCATGATCGATTCGGATGTCAACAAACAACTCTCGGAAACGTCATCCCCGATACTGAACACTTTTCTTTTGGTTTGTAAAACTTACACGTACAAATGGTATTACGTTATTACTTGAATCGTTCATAAAAATTTCTCACTCCGTTTGTATAGCTTTTGCAGTTGCCTATTCCCCGCAAAACACTTGACGCGGTTTTTGAAAAACCAATTAATAAGATTGTGGATGCACTAAACCAGGACACTCATTTCACCGAATCAACCAGCATCGTTCTCAAAAAGGTAATTAACAGGTTCAAACTAGAGTGAACTTTTAGTTTAAGTTGGTGGGCGGAGTTTAAGTGAAATAGCGTTAAGAGATGAATGAAAATTTTTAATATTGTTGTATTTTATAACTTACCTAACCTAGTATCTACACCCATGATAAACACTAGGGTAAAAACAGTAACATTTAAAATATTCGATTTATTTCAACGATATTTTTCTTAAACTCCACTCGCCGATCCTAAAAAGTTACAAACAACATGTAATGTAAGGACCTTTAGTAAACTATGTGATCCAATGTTCGCCAAGGAAGTGTTCCTAACTATTTTTTTAATGGACAGTCTCAAAAATGAAGAACATCTTGAATTCAAGATAATCTTAATTGTTGGGACTGTCCATTAAGAATATCCATGAACTCCCCCTTGGCGAACATTTGCATACGATGGATCACATAGTTTCCTAAGGCCCCAAGTGACCGTTATCAATCATAGATTATTTTAAATTTTCATTTTAAATATAAATTTTCAGGTATTGCAAAGCAGTCATGAAAACAGCCTTTCACGTTCCACACAACAACTGATCGAAAACAAAATTCAACAAATCGAAAAGAAACTGTAAATGAACCTTATAACTAAACCATTCCAAATCTACAACTATAATCTTTTTCCTATTTATAAATTGTAAAAAAAAACATTATGCATAAATTAACTGAAATAAACAACCATTCCAATATTTTAATTAAACAGCCAAAACGATGATATTTCAATAACTTGGTAGTTATTATTTAATAATTTCCTTGAGCATAATAATCAACGTGCAGATTGTAAAATAACGGATATTTGTAGTTAAAATAATTAATTCACCATGTTGTCATTAGGAGTAGATATTTACCTTGAACGCTCGCTTTTGTCTTCAAAGAAGTCAAAACTGGGAAGTTTGTCACCATCTCATTTCCATTCCAAACGGTGGATCTGGACACGTGGTTCCACAGACCACAGCTGGCAGTCATTACCTATCCGCATGTGACGTCATCAATATTACAGTCACACTTCCAACCTACCAGACGGTAAAGAACCAAATACAAACCATGGAACGTTTCATGACGTCATGCGGAAATCCATGGTGTTGGTGTGTTGAAAATAGCATCTCGGCTTAATACCAATTTTCTAGCGGCAATTTAAAACGTAGTTATTAAACTTTATGCACTCGAATGCACTAAGTTATACAGTATGGACAAAAAATAATGAAATTTATTTAACTAACAAAATAGTGTTTATTCGGTTTCATCATTTTCTCAAAAGACATATAAAGTTTAATGTACGATTACGACATCAAACCATCAAAAATTCAAAGGGTACTCATCATTTATCTGAGATTCTGTAGTACTTGGTTATTTTGCAGGTTAGGTTAGGAAAAAAAATAAACCATACATTTAGTAAGTTTTTGTTCTTTTTCCTTAATCTAACCTGCAAAATAAACCCATAACCAAGTACAGAGGTGAGGACCAGTGCTACCGAATATCAGATAAGTGATGAGTTCCAATCAAAAGTTGCCTACAATCACTTGAAAGCAAAATTCGTTATTAACAGTTTACCTCTTTCAACAGAGAAGCCGCATGCGGCGCTAGTGGTTGAAAAGTTAAATATAAAACCAACATATACGTATTAATTTTATGATTAATAAAATTTTTTGAAGTGTTTTATTGTTCTTAACTGACATCTAGACACTGGTTTAGGACTTTTAGTTAAAAGCAACAACTTCATGCCTTTCACTAGCACCACATGCGGCTTCTCTGTTAAAATAAGAGTACCAATTTTTTTTTTTTTTAATAATCAGCCTCATCTTATATACATACCCGTAAGAATACATTACATTCCTAGGAGGAATGGTAATTTCGTTTTACACTCTTGAATTTCGCGTCTGGACGTTGCTTAGCAACCAAAGGTTTCAACTGACAGCAGCTGGCGGCACCTAGCGAGAGAACAACACAACTTTAACCGAAACTGAAATCACAGGTCATTGAAACTCGCTCGATTAATTAAATAAACTGATGATTTAGTGAAATAAATATTAATCCATAGTATTATAATATTCCAAATTATTGTTATATTTATTATATTTGATAATTTTATACATTAACAAAAAGTATAGGATTTTTTATTGGATTTAAAATAGTTTAAAAACAAATAATATCAATGTAATCAATAAAGAAAAAAAGTAAACGGGTACTTTATCAGCTGAGATAGCCGCTTGTGGCGCTAGTTGATTTTGTACTTGGATTATGGCAATAATTAATTACCATAACACGTACTTAGATTATTATCGATTCATTAAATTCATTAATCATACATTTAACACTTTCTTTTTGGTAAACTTTAGTTTTAAGTTGGTGGACAGAGTTTAGCTGAAATATCGTTAACATAAATGAGATATTTTAATGTGGTTGTATTTTATAAAAACCTAACCTGGTATCTACACCCATAGCACTAGGCTAGGTTAAATAAAAACAAAATATTCCATTTATATTGACAATATTTTACCTAAACTCCGCCCACCAACCTAAAACTAAAGTTTACCTTTTTTTTTATGTTTAACTTTCCGAACGTCGGTCCCAAAACCCATAACTCATGTACAAGCAAGTAGCGCCACAAGCTGCTCTCTCAGTTAATCAGCAAAAATAAAAGTGTTAAAGATAAAACTTCAGCACATCTCAAAACATTATATGGTGCAAATGTTTAAACTAAACGTTTCATTACTCAGCATCTGAGAATATTTGGTGATACATCTAAGAAAGTGAAAATTTTTTAAATAAAAATAAAAACAGTATCAACAAGTTAAAGAATCCATTTAGATCTTCTTAAACCATAATGAACTAACTCATTTTTTTTAACACTTTTTGAGTTAATGCATGAAATCAGGCCATTAAGACATGATTCTATATGAACCAATGGTTATGAACCAACCCATACGTAAAATCATCGTTTTTTAATTCAACTTTTTATGACTTAGTTCATAGACGTTTAGACCATAGTGAACTAAGTTCACTATGGTTTTAGACGATCCATTTCATAAAAAAAAAGCAGACCGAGTACACAACAATAAAATCATCAAAAGCAACATTTTTTAAACAAAAATTTACGAATGATGATTAAATAGATAGATTCCAATTAAGCCAATAATGATGATAGCTGAAATCGGTTTATATAATTCAACCCAATAATAATAATAATAATAATAATGATAGAGTGAAGCAAACACTTTTGATGCCAAAATTCCAAGAGAGTCGTTTAATAACATTTTCTACTCGCACAAAAGTGACCAAACAACAATTACCAGCTCTGGGCAACCTTCATTTTTGTTTTCACTTTTTATTTTTTTTTCACCAAAATATTTTCAAGACAAATAAGGCAAAAAAGCAATAATAACCATCCCATGAACGAAAAAATAAATAAATAAATAAATAAATAAAAAACAAAATAACAACAAAAAAAGAGAAGATAACCCAACTCATAACTCCCTCGTTGTCAGCCTATTATTAACGTATTACATAAATTACGAAAACGAATTGGAATTAACGCCTAGCTCTTATGCCACTTTAAAATAAAAAATAAAAATTAAATTAAATTTAAAAAAACAAAAGAGCAAGAAAATTATACACCGAGATATATTCCTCATATTTTTATTAAACCGTTTGTGGCGCTAGTAATTAAGGTTGTTGTTTATCAAGCTAAACTCCTAGATTTTATATATTTCCGGTGGTGGTAACATACCTACTGTGTAGTAGGTCTATCTAGTCCACCACCACCACTCACAGGCAGCAGTTCTAATGAAGTTAATCAGGATTCATCTTTCAGATTTAAATCATTAGGTTGAGAAGAGGGAAGAAGAGGATGAACTCCTTTCATCTCTTTCTTCTTTGTGTATGTGAGTGGTGCCTGGTTCCCCAACTGGCCCAACAACGTCATTAATCAGCCACGATGACGCTTTAACGGAGTTGGGGGGAGAAGCCTAATGAACGTTCAAGGAGCTCACCTTCTTGTAGGCATCAGCGGGAGCCTGACTTTAACATGCGCGCGACGAAACGCACAACTGCGTGCCTAGCATTCCTAATAATAAAAAAAAAAGGCGACCGCTTAATCACCCTCCTCCATATTTCGACTTTTAGAAACCCAACGTCATTTCATAATACACTCGCGACTTCATCTCAAGAAGAAGAAGGAGAAGGAGAAACAAAAGAATATAATCAAGTCTCAAAATGATGAAGAAACGAAAAATGGTTCGACGAACATGGGTCGCGTTGTTGTTTCAATGATGTCGACGTGTTGTTATTCTTCGTAAAAGTGTCGCGTGAAAAATTAAAACGTGAAACCATTATAAGAATGAAAAATCCAGAAGTTTAATATAATACAATATTACAACAAGAAAAGTTATGTTGTGTTTAACGCTGTTAACCTTGTTTAACGTTGCGCTTTTAAAATAAAATGCGAAAACTGCGTTAAACACGGATTGCCAAGTGAAAGTGAATTAAGTTCAATTTCGCGAAGAAAATTAAAATAATATTACAAAAAAAAACATAATCAAGTTCAAAAATTATTAACACAAAAATTATTTTTACCAACACGGTTAATGGTGTCATCGCGCGTTGTTCCTCAAAAAAAAAGGTTGAAAAGTGAAAAAATCCTATTATAAAAATTTATTACAGAAAATGTATTAAACTTACTATAATAACAAATCTAAGAAAAAATAATAATTATAAAATAGAATAAAAGTAGATTAACGAAGAGTTATTTGTTGTATAGTTTTTACATGTAGTTTTACTTGTTTAAAAATACACTAGAAAATGCGTTAAAAGACAATTAACAAAAATTATGTGAATAAAATCCAGGAATTCTATACCATGCCTAGCCAGACATTTTACAGAATGACAAGTTCGGTTTATGAAATTAGCATTGGAAAAATTACTTTATGTATGCAATAGTTTAGATTAGGTTTAACTAGCGTAAATTTCCTTAACTAACGATTAACTAGGATCACCTTCAAAATTGATATCGAGTTGTAAGAGATTTTCCGTGTTATTTGAATAGAGCTAATTTCCTAATAGGAAAAAACCAATACAACAAAAATCTAATGCAAATTCGTGATGGCACCAAATTGCATACACAATCCATTTTGTAAGGCACGTGAATGACGAAAAATTTGATGAAAGAAAGTTGGATGAAAATTATCGAAGTTTAGATACAAATTATTCAGCAACACCCCGAAACAAGGCGAGTTCCGAGTGGCCGATTTAATCCTTGGCAACGCCTAAAATCACCTGGAGAAAACAGCTTTTGCCAGGTACATAAACAAGGAGGGGGTCTAGGAAAAGATGAGTTACTATGGCAACACAAGTCGTTATCACTATCCCTACGACTATACTAACCTTTCCACGAAGCCAATATGTTGGAGGACCGCGCGACGTTTATAGCATTTTTCAAGATCAATAAATAGTCGCTAAAACTAATTAAACCACCCCGTTGCCATGCCGACGTACAAGGCCTACTACTTGTTGAAACATCACGCGCAATGTGCTTACAAATCATCGCGAAAATGCAGGTTCAAGCCAACTTTGGAAGTGTAATTTTCATCTACCCTACTACATGCAGTACCGGTATATCACCCGAAAATAAATATCTTTTACCTATGTCTGTTTGTACGCGCATGACTCAAAAAGTACTGAATCGATTTTAACAAAACCTGGTTGGGGTGTGTCCAGGGAAGGTTATCCAAGTTAACACTTTCATTAAAAACAAATGCGTCGTTTGTACATCCCCTTCCTAAAATTTCGTCAATTTTTTACAGACAATGTATGGAATCCAGGCATTCTATAAAATTGTCTCGTTTGCCAAAGTACGAAATAACATCATGCATAAGACTGTTTAGATTAGTTAAGGCTAAAAATATTTTTCTAAAAAAAATAAATTTCTAAAATTTACAGTTTACAAAACTTTTCAACAAAATTTATAAAAATTTCAACAAAAATATAACATTATAACAAAAATAAAGTCTAAACTTTTAGACCTAAATTCTAAACCTGACTTAAACTTGCATAACGTAACAATTCCAATGCTAATTTAATACATTACCAAAACCAAGTTTGGCATTCTAGAAAATGCCTGAATTATATACATCGCCGGTGACATTTACACTGGTTAGATGGGAAGTTGTTAATTATGGATTAAGAAAGAACATTTTGTTTAGACTCATATTTTTTTAGTTTAAGCATGAAAGAGATAAAACAAGCCAATGTTATGAGAAGTTAATAGGTGCAAAAATAGAAGACTTTACAATTGAAGGGCTCGGTGCAGTAACTGGTCAGCTCCACTTTTTATGGAACATCTTTTTAAATGGGTATAATTGTTTTAAAATTCTGCGTTGTTTGGTGCAAGAAACAAGCCGAAATGATGCTCAGATACCGAAATATTATCATAGATGGCGCTGAAAGTCACTTTTGGGTGTATAAGCCAAGTTAGCTTCACAACTATCCGGCAGCTCTTTATTATTTGTTATGTACTGATTTTTTTTTAGAACAAACAGCTCCATTTCACATTTTTATTTAGCGTGAACATAAATATATTACTAGTAAAATATTTTTGACCAAAACATGTATCAACAACGTGATCTCTACATGTCTAATATTTGAAACATTTTTTCATACTTTACTGTTCAAAATCAATTTTTTTTTTTGGTCGATACTATAAAAAATTTTAAAAAGTAGAGCTGACCGGTTACAACCCCTAAGCCCTTCAACTTGTCTCATCGCGAATAAACAAAACTTTCAAGTATATTCGCAAATGTCAAAATCATACTGTGAGATTTTCAGGTAGTGAAATACAAAAGTCCACTTTTTTGTTGTTGTATGTAATGAATAATAAACTCCAGCGAGGAATATCATCCGTTGAGATAGTGAATATTCGTGATCTTTGCGAGTGATAAACCTTTGAACCCTTTCATTCTCCAATAAGTAGGGGGTTGTAGCCAAAAGGCAAAAAAAAATAAAATAAAAAATAAGTGAAGGGGTGAAAAAATGATCGTAAAAATGAACCCAGCATTCAAACGTGTTAAAATAAAAATATATATATATAAATATAATATTAAAGATAAGATCGTAATCGTAGACAAAATTCGAAAGATGAAATGGTGACGCCCACTTAGCACTTGAATCGGATTAACGAGATAAAAAAGAAACAAGTGGAAAAAGAGAAAAAAAAAGAGATGGTAAAAAAAAAGATGATGATGATGAAATGAAAAGGTGCAAAAAGCCGCTTGGCAACACCTTACAATGATTTACTGATATCTTGTCGGAGATACCTATGCATCCGATGTAATTAACTCTAACCAGCCCATCATGAAAATGTTTTTCGAGCTAATGAGCTGAATTTTATAGCCTCCTCGCGAGGTTATTTTTTTTCTCTTTCTCTCTCTAAACAACAACCAAAAAATAAATAAATAAAAATAATGTCTCCACGAAGGGGATGATGAAACTATGACACGTATTCCAAAAAATCAACGCACTGGTTCAAAACATACTCAGTAATATAGCATAGTGGCAAATATACATACAAAACTTACTGTAAAGCGATATCAAGACAGCTATACACTTTTAATACAGTATTATACTTCAACATATTATGCTTGAAAATGTGCGAAACATGTTCGAATCGGTGTAAAGATGTTTGAAAAACGTGTGAAAAATGTACGAAACTGTGAACGGTATAAGGGAATATGCAAAACAAAAATCTTCAAAACTTACCGTAATCAACATGAATATACACTATAGTGTACACCGTATTATACTTCACAATATAATAGTGTTCCGAAAACGTGTGACTGTGAAAACGTGCGAAAATGTAAATAGTACAGTAGGATATACAAAAAAATCTTCGAAACTTACTGTAATCAATATCTATAGATAGCTGTACAGTGTACACTATATTATATTTCAACATTTAGTAGTGTATGAAAATGTGCAAAATTGTGTGAAAATGTGCGAAAATGTTTGAATCGGTGTGAAAATGTTTTAAAATGTGAATAGTACTGGCTGTATAAGCGAGCAGAATTTTCAAAACTTATTTTTGCACACTACACACGTATATGCCCTTTCTAAACTATCGGCTAGTATAATTTATTAAACTAATTATAACTGCATTGAACAGTTGAAAATCTTGTATATCGATTAAATAAACCACGATTTCGATCAATATCAAATTCACTATATGCACCAAGTATCACTCTTACACTCACTATACACCCAACTCTCAACTCTGGCCTTAATATATTTATGAACTTATATATTATATGAGCTTAATATATGTATGAACATACATATTTATGAACCACTAATAACTGTACTAACTAATAAATATGTATAGCAAATTAATAATGCACGACATCAATCACCATCAATGGAACTATAGAGGGTGAGTCAAAAAGATGGCACTACTAAAATCACCAAAACTCACAGCATTTCTAAAACAGACGTTTCTAAGGCATTCAACACCATCCCTCGTCAGCACTAATTGCTGATTGTGATTCCGTCGGAATTGCTAACAAACCATTGAATCTCCCACAAAATTACTTTGATGACAGAACTAATAAGATTATTCATAGCCACACACAGGTATAGCTTATAATACAATACAAACATAGGTATAGCTTATCAACTTTTTTTTACTCATCCTGTACATCAAATTTATCTTACAACAAAAAAAAATTCAACCTAATGTATAAATCACTTACAACTGTTCTATTCAATTGAAAGAATCCGCATAACTGCTAATTAAGCCCTAATAACAAGCATATCGTTGTTTAATGCCATTTTAACGAAATCATCAATTTTCTATAGCACGTTAAAATCAATTATTACATAATACAAAAAACACTAAATGCATGATCGCTATGACGCTCTATGATCACGATACACCGATTCACACGTTAGCGCCTGATTTATTAACCACTTTCATTGTGTTTTTTTACACACATATGTATATGTACTGTACATATATATATATTCGATTTCGATCATTTCCATTAACCACAACCTTCGACTTTTTTACACCTTCATGGTTGCCTCGAGTCGATTTGCCACGCCAGACACGCATCGCACCTCGAATTATGGCCAAAGTCTCAAACAGCAATCTTTAATTATCCTCCTTATCCGCGACGATTTGCATAAAACGTGAAACTTTAAACGTCGAATTATTACCCAAACAGCCCCTGGTAAGAGAAAACTACCTCATTAAAAAGGGGAGACAAAGAAGATCAAAAAGAACGAGGGGGATAAGAAAAAAAACACAAAAAACCTCATCTCTTCTACCACCCGATGAGCGAGCATCATTACCCAACGTGAACCCACATCATTCTCACCTGCGTTTTCAACCAGAATCGTCAAGTCGCTCTACAGGGTGATCCAAAAGTCAGGAAATTTGGGATCGTGGTCTGATCCATGAGGTTATAAAAATACATTTTTTTATGCAGAAATATAATGTTTAACTAAAAAGAAGCGTTTTAGGAAAATATTAGTTTTATTATGAGTAATTTCAATAAATAATTTCATTAAATCAATTTTATAAAATCAAACTATTTTTTCATGATTTATAAAAAATAAATACATACATGAAATGGGGCTTTCCTAAAATTAAACAATATTTTCTTATTATAAACGTTTTGTACGTGGGTTGATAAAAAAGTTTCCGAAAAATTATAAGTGTTTTGTCCGCTTTTTTTTAAAGTGTAATTATCCACTTTTTAATTTTCCTGAAACTTTCCGTGTACAAGTATTTATAAAATCTTATTTTACGTTATTTTATTTTATTTTTTTTTATTCAGTGTATCTCGATCTAAGAAAAATCATTTCATAATAAAAGTAGATAAATACAGTAAACTCCGGTTATTATGATCACTTTGAGACTAGTACCTTTTTCATAACAATAATCAGCTGATAACAATGCACTAAACAGCGTTTTAGGACCGACTGACCATGATAGACAACAATAGCCGATTGATCATAACGTTATCCGTGATTATGTTAACATCAGTACATTTCATTCACAATGTCATACAATTGATAACATCACCCGAACAAAGTTGCTAACTCCGTGTTGTACATTTTGATTTCGTACAACGGATTTTTGGGCCACCCTGTAGTTTAGAATGACCACCAGTTGTTGTTATTGTTCATTTTGGCGGCCATACTGTTTTTTTTTTCCACCCCAAAGCAGCTTGAGCTAAGTAGTAATTTATTTCACCTGCCAACGTGGGGCTCCTCCTCTCACACTCAGGTTTAGCACCTTTTTCAACCCCCATTACCCCTCTAGCGCTACCTTTAGCCAGAATTTTCTTCCCATTTTTTTTACCTGTCTAAATAATAACAATAAAAAAACAACATCAACATCGAACCACCTTCAACTTTTCTACGTGGCCTTTTCGAATCCGTTTTTATTGAACCCAATCGCTGCTTCCTTCTACGGACGACCACTGAATTTTTAAACGATGAAAATTGATAATTACACTTCCAACATTCGAATGATGTCATAAAAATAAAATAAAAAGTAAAATGTAACCCTTCGACGTCTGATTTATCGTCAAACTACTACCCACATTGAACGAAAACGATTTTATTTTATTGGAATTTTATTTTTATTTTTATTATTGTTTTTTTTTTAAATATCATAAATCCCCACCTTCGTTGGGTCAGTAAATGAATAGGATTTATCACCGAACAAAATTACAAGAAAAAATAAACTATAGACACAACCTGGTAGTTAAAACGTATATAACATTTACCAACTCACGGAATAAAATCTCACTAAACTCAGTTTTAATATAGCTTTAAAAATGGCATTGAAACTAAATCAGAATTTCATCAATTAATATACAGAGTGTTCGAAAATTATCTTTAATACTAAATGAAATGTAAATGGTGAAAATAACGAACACCCTGTATACTATAAAAATTATATACTAAAAAAAAAATGAAACCTTCGCTTATAAATATAAAATACGATATTCGAATGACAGTAAGCACTTTTTACGCGATGAAAATATATGGGTACTTTGAGGTTAAATGCCCGTCCCGCTCGTGGCGCTAGTAGATTGGCATGTTTTTAACTTAAACTAGTCTTTATGAGTATAGATATCAGTTTAGGTTATATAACCACAAAGACTATAATAGTTATAGTTTAGATTAGTTTGAAACAACACCACGCCAAGCCATAAGTCATTAGCGCCACAAACGGGACGAACATGTAACCCCAAAGTATCAAAAATGTGTGATTAATTCAGTGTATTTACCCTTTAATACACGACTTGTATTATATTTATTGGTGAGTGAAATTGTGATGATGTGAGTTGAGACGTAGGATAGGGTGACATCTGGTGATAAATACCGATGTCAAAATATGCACCGGTATATATATAAAGTGTGTTCTCAAAAATATTTATTTAAAACGTACTGCCCTTGTACTAAATTTCTTAGTTTCAATGAACACGATTATATTTTCACATATGAACACAATATATTTTCAAGCCAAGAATCCGTCGAATTTCACAAAGTTAGAATTTGAACCGCATTTTATGATAATTTAAATAAATTAGCGTTACCTTATGAAATTCTAATTAAATCCGGTTCATCGTCATTTTTTATTGCGTGTTCAAAAACACGCAAAAAAAAAAATGACGATCATGTTTGAAAAATCCTTCAAAAAAAAAACAAACACAAATATATGACGAAAATTTCAAGGTATTCTAAGATTCTTAAGAATTGCCTTCGCACTAATTCAGGCTTGACTGTCACAAGTTCGTATTGACATTGGCAAAGTTTGGCAACAAACGAATCCACTTTTCTTCTTCGAATACTTTTTCTCGACACACGACTGAGGGTAAAAGAAGAAGAAGAAGAAGAAGAAGACAGGGGGATGAAAAAAAATCGAAAAACGGTTGCATCGGTTGAAGGATTTTCTCGAAAGAAAAGAAGATGAAGATGGTAAAAGAACCAAAAAAAAAAATGGAAGACAAGAAGATGGAAGAAGGAAAAACGACATTGAAGATGACAGAAAGTCCGGACGCGTCGAAAGCACGCGTGAATAATGGACGCGTTGGGATTCCGTGAAACACACTCGTCGATGCGTTCGAATTCCAAACTTTTTTTCAACCAATAGCCATCAGCCAAGACAAATCTTGGAAAATATGGTTCTCCCAAAAAAAAAGACCATTTTAGCCTTATAGAAAACCATCTTCATCACCACGAATAGTCTTTATCAATGTTGAAGTAAGCCTTTTCTAGCACATTTCAAGAATGCTAAAAATTTGTATACGCAATTTGGATCGTCTTAAAACCATACCGAACCAAGCCAAAAAACTTCAATTCGTAGAAAATATGACTTTACGTATTGCTATTCCGATTGGATCGTAGTGCCGTGTAACTCTCTTTCTCTAGCAATATAATTCTTGCCTAGATTTGTTTAAATCTTTTATTCGTTGTTAATTATAGAAAATGTTGCTAACCTAATCTAACATCAAGTAAGCAAAATATTTGAAACGAGATGTAATTTTTCACACTAAGAAAACATAGGCATAACAGTACGTTAATTTTCACACTTTGCCAAAAGAGGATAGGCATGCTATAAAATGACAAGATTTTATAAATTGCCGTTAACATACAGTTACAGTATATAAACAAACTGGCATAAATTGAGGACTTTCTTTAGTTATTATAGCTGTCTACTATAAAAACATAAATTTCAATACTATGGCTTCAACTTGTACGCTTGAAAACAAAAAATACTTTATACCCCGTCATTTGTTACATGTATATATTTGTTCCTCCTGCTACTGGATGTTCTCTTTAAAACGATTGAACATGACAAAGAGTCTTCTTCACTATTTATGTTTGAACACGTTCAGTTTGTCATATCGTGATGTACGGTATACCGAATGGCACTTTAACCACAATCGTTGTTGGTTTCGCTTTGTTTCAAAAAAGGTGAGCACAATTTTCCATCGACAATGGACAATTCTGCCTTTATTACCGATCGATAGGAAATAACCTCTTCACCTATTCCGCCTTCCAATGACAAACCATCATGATTCATATTTTGGACGACGTTCTATTCTCTAAGCGTCGCCATAATTGAAAATTAACTCGAGTGGGACCTCAGTTAATCACCTCTTAATGGCACATAGGCTATCGATCCAATGAGCTTTTTACCAAAGACACACACACAAAAAATACTTCATCACCCTATGCCCTATAACA
>JAQIWH010005712.1:0-14109 GCA_034695005.1 Cryptops parisi | reverse complement strand
AAAAAGTTGGATATTTTTAACTTTGAAAAAAGTTGAGAAGCGACCTAAAAACGCCGGCTCGAAGGCTCGACAGTGGCTTTCCCTTCTGCCGCCAACCGCTAACCGCGGCGGTTCCGCGGTAGTGTGAACTACGCTTTATGCAGTTCTCGTTTTATGCGTTTTTTTGGCACTATACAGTATATTCTCATAAACGACTGATGGCAGTATAAGTTCAATTCCCAGCTCACTCACCCACAAGCGAAGCTAATATAAAGAGTATAATAAAAATTCTGACTCGGTGAAATGGTAAATCAAATCTTTGTTAACCTAAAACCAAACATCATGTGAAAAATTTTTTTAAATCGTCGTGAATAGTTTGGTCATTAAAAATCACCTCGATAAGTAGCAACTGACAGAAACTTAAATACCCAACGGTTAGAAATCGAGTTGGAACCCGTAATGTATAATGAGTACCGTGCAGTCGAATGCACACATCCTTCTACTTCAATGCTAGCAATCATCATCAATCACTCAACTCACACGTGATAACAACTCAGCTGGAACCCTTGCAGTGCTTTTCCGAACATCGCTTCGAATGTGGCAGGTTAGCAAGTGCCAACAACTACGACTTCGGAGACCCTTAACAAATATGCTAACAAGCGCCAAAAAAAATGTGATCATTGTCTGGAACGCCTAACTTACCAGCACAGCCTATTATGAACGTCTTACCCAAGGGTGTTATGCATTTAACACGTGACGTCGAGAATCTAATTTTGTCGATTACTTTATTGTACTAAGTGAAGTTCGTATAATTCAGTTTTAACGTAGATTAGCGCTGTGTGGATTAAGATTGACTTCTTAGTGAAGTTTGTATAATACAATTTTAATGCGGGTTAACATTTTTTAACACAGTTTATCAATTGGGGTATGCTTTTCGAATTGACACAATTCGTGCGTCGAAGATTTGACTTTCATCGTTCGATAAACTTCAAGAGGTCAAATATGTCTCGTCAACTTAAAGCGGATAAAGACAAAATGTTGAAAACACGTCTTACCTGCACGGGCATGGGAAATACAGAGGCATGTCGCTCGAAGTGATTTTAGTAGCATTATCCTGAAGAAAAAAAAATGCGTACGTTTATGTTTAAAATTTTAATCTTATATTCAGCTTCGCAAAACAATTTTTCAAAACATGCAAAGTACGACACGCACTTTTACTAATCCAGTCCCCGTTGCTTTGAGTACTTTGTCCGGTGCGGAACACATGAAACGATGACCTCGTGGGCATTCGTATTCAACTCCCAAAAATATTTTAACCGTCAATTCCGAAAAATCTTCAAAAATCAATTAAACTGATTTCAATTAAAAATTCAATCAAAAAAAAAATAAATAAATAAATTATACATTACATAAAATCCTATTTTTTGTACCTTTGTTCCCTTTCTTAGTTTTGAGCAGTTGAGCTTTCTTGCCCGCTACTTCGGAAATGGCCGGCCACTTGTCCTTGTTTTCCATTTTCACCGTCACGTCCCAGGGCAGGAGGAAATTCGTCCCAGGAATGAAGCCTGGTTGGTCTTGTATGCCTAACAATTACAAATACTTCATTGAACTAACGATGTTATTATACCTAGGATTTGTATGAAACTGCGTATCGAGATGCTTTATAGGCAACAGTCTAAAAAACTTATGGGTAAGCAAGTCACATATAGACAGTTTAATTGCTGTGATCTTATCATAATTTATACAAGACGCACCATCTTATACAAGAAGCAGTCTTGTATAAGATGAGTCTCTTGAATACGGTACATTTCACGAACTCACCGATGTTGTGAGAATATAAGCTCGACGGGCCGAGACAAACTAACGACCACGACTGAAACTTGGGCAACAATCCCGGGGGTGATTCAGTGTGCAGCATGCCTGGAAGATACTCGGTTGTTGAAGGCTGTCTGACCAATGATTTATCTGTTAAAAAAAAGAAACATTGGTTACAAATCACACGATCGCCAAAAAAAACCATATATAACACCCCCCCCCTTGTTGCATTGTACTACCTTTCAAAGAAGACTCATTGCTGCTGCTGACGTCCAGTATCACCTCCTGATGGTCTTCGCTTTGACTTTGATCTGGATTGGGACTGAACGCCGGTGCGGTTTCCTCGTTCAAAGGACCACTGCACGACTGGCCTGCATGATTAACGACGCTGCGTCAACTTCGCATCGGTTTTAAACCTACGGGCCAATCCAATGTCCCCAATTTCCTTACCCAAGCTCAGTGGAAGACTCATCGTAGGGGTGCTGATGCTATTCTTATCCATCCGAGTCGGCGTTTCTCGCTTCTGCGGTACGAAGGTGCTCTTTGCGGTCACGGGAAGAATGTGGGCTGCTCGGAAATCTTTGATGCTCGGTTGGAATACAGGAAACTCGATCTGCTCCAACATCCCGCAACACTCTTCGCGCATCTTTTCGTAAAAATCGTAATTCCCAGCCTGTGATGAACGAAACCATCATTTTTCAACGGTCATGTTCAGTTACCGTATCATGAAGAACTGGAACAAATAGTTTAGTGAATGGAGTTCTGAAGCACACTCACTTTGGCATCGAATGGGTCTTCTTTTGTGTTCTGCTGTCGTCCGCAGTTGCAGCTCGACACCATCTTGTACTGACTAGTATGATTCATCACAGGCATGCTTTTGTTGAAGTCATCGTCGAATGAATCTAGCAACCGATGAAGCTACCAAAAAAAATGATTCACAATTCATTCTTTACGACTTGGAGGATTCAAATAACAAATATACAGGGTGTCCACCACGAGATGTCAATATTTTATTCGTCCGGTTTGAAGGTGAACACATACAAAACCATATAACTAAGTATAGAAAAAATAATGTACTTATCATAGCTTTCTAAGCTATGATAAGTACATTATTGTTCATATCAAAGCTTCCTAAGAAAAATATGGACACCCTGTACATTAACAACATGAAGAAAAAAAAATATTCATACGGGATTAATGCAATGATTTCCAGTTAAACTGGACACTTCGCACAACTGATGACCGTTTTTCCAAAACCTTTCACATTCAATTTTCAACTGCTGCACGTATCGGTCGAACGCAGGACCCCGGGCGTGAACGGAAAACACCCGCACTGCTTCTCCAAGCTGTGAAAAAGAATATAATTTTGTACTTAATTAAATGTAATAAAAAAAATACTAACAACCACAATACATAATTTACTACTACTGGTGAAAAAACAATTTTTTTACCATCGTATCATGATATTCCTGGGTGTAATGAGATGGAAGATTCTCTTGATACGCGGCCGAAGCAATCGGAAGCACTTTTCCGCAGCGTCTAACAAAAAAAACCATACAAACAAATTTTAATTCCTTCCACGCTTAAGATAAACAACGTGTAACACTGTCTATTACAAAAGTATGATTAAATAAATAAGAATACAACAACATACCCTTCGGAAAATCTGCCATCAACGTCGATGAGGTTTTTCATGCTGTTGAATATGTGACAGCTGCGCGATTCCTTGTTCTCGGTCATGAAGAACGTGAACAACTTCGAGGCGATCTCAAACCAGGTCTTGCAGACTGGTAACTGCAAAAAAATAGAAAAATCGGCATCAGGTGTAACTTTATAAACAGTGGAATCGTGTTATTTGATGACAGTAACGGCTGATAACACTAAGCAATGGATAAAACACATTACACAGTGTTTTGGGACCGACTGATTATGATAACATTATCGGCGATTATAATAACCAGATTCCACTGTATTCCAATATTTTTATAATATTCATCTTAAATTTGAAAGCGCCTACCTCAAAGTATGCTGGAATGGAATGGCGTCCGACATTGTCATCGAAACCTTTCGTGAGTGCCAAACACGTATGTTGACTGAAAAACGATGAAAAAGTGTGGTCGTTCTCGCCGGAACGATCTGGCTGAGCGTTGTTAATTCCTTCATTATCTGGAACCATGTTAAAATAACGTAACGTACGTAAAATGACATTTGAAATGATATAAATAATAATTGAATGATATAAATAACTCACCTGCAAGGTTACTGGTATCTTTGTTATCCGTCACCAAGCACATTTCTCTAAGTTGATTCAGCAAAAAACCAACCATGTCCGTACTCTCGTTTTCGGTCATCACAAACACAAACTCTTGATTGGCAGGAATCGCAAACAACGAATTTCCGCTAAAAAAAATTTTTTGACCATCAATTACTATAATAAAACAAATTTTTTTTTTTAATATTTCCTTAATATTTAGTCCAAATATTTAAATATTTCCCAAGTTTGGTATTGGACTTGTACAGGGTGTTCCTAAACGGTATACTCAAATTTTAACCACAGATGCTACATATCAAAACAAAACGTGAGTCCAGAAATGAATGCTCCATAGCCTACTGTTCAATTATGAGACAATCTTTGCATTGACGTGACTTCACCCTGCATTATTTCCGAAGAGAAACATTTCTGGACCCATGTTCATATGAGTCGTTTGCTTTGTTTAGATGCATAGCATCCATGGTTAAAATCTGACTGGATCTTTCGGGATCACCCTGTATTGATACATTTAAATTGTAACCAAATTACCTAATGTTAGTTACAATACGGCTCTTCCTCAAAATTCGATATATCTGATCTTCCAGAGCGTGTTCCAGTTTTTTAATAGGTGGTAATTTCTAAAAGCAAAAATATTTATATAGCTGTTACCATACATACTCACTTTTGACAGTTTCCCTTACAAACATACCTGGTTTTTCGTTTTGCTACGAACAGACCCGTTGTTGACACTGTCCGAAGACGTATTGAGCAAACATGACTGGAATACGAACAACGCACGAGGGGAACATGGCCGTGCCGCTTGAATCCAGTCGTTTGAAATTGGAAAATTACGCAAAATGTCCGACACATGTGGCTGCAGCTTTTGCCTGTTGAAAACAGACGCATGGTAATTCAGTCAATAAAATAAGTATACTATCAACCAATTTTCAATATAAAGCACATCAAACGATCATATCATGAATAAAGAACGAGTTACAATAAGTTTTCAATATACACCAACTAAACCGTTCAATCACACCCTGTATAGTTTGCTGTTACAAAACGACAATTTGGAATTAATATCGTTTATTGGTTACCTTATAGAATCGAGTGTTCGAAACAGATGCAGGTACGTGACATCAAACGTCGCTCCTGGATGAATAATCTATGGTTTGAAAGATAATCTTAACATCTCAACAACATGTCACGATGTCACGAGAGCAAAAACGTTGACAACATTCCTCACCAGTATAATGTGGCTGACACTGAACAGAAAAAGAAGAGCCTTGGAATATTTGTATTTCAAATTGGCAAACGTGTGCAGAAAACCCTACAAAATAGAACACACAAAGCACATCATGATAAACTGCAATACTGACCAGATTAAACCATCACCAGATTAAAGCGTATTAAAACCATATTAAAAGTCAACAAAATACAGCTCAAATTTACCTTTTCATTCACTTCCACTTTTAATTTACTGTACAACTCATGCATTCGATAGGTGTCGTACACACCGACCAAATGCAAGTAAACAACACGAGCGTCGACATTGTAGTAACACTCAATGTCACACTAAAAATAATAATAATTAGTGTAATAAAAATTAAATTACAATTTCAACCATTATACATGATTGAAATCAAAACCACATACATCAGATTTTTCAGTCCCATCTTCGCTGGAATGAAATCCCTAGTGGTGTAAATTAAAACAAGCCATGAATATATCAGGTGGAAAGTATCTCATGTTCCAAAAATTTCAATTGATTATAAAAAAAACATAAATTGTATAAATAACACATAAGTGTAATATCACCTCAAATACAGGGCGTTGTAGTATTTCATCGATGAGAGTCGATTTGCAGCTTCGCGGATTTATCTTGCTCTTGCCGATTATGCCGACGACACATATTTTCTCATCTTTGTTCGGCAGGTCACTGACACCAAAAAAAAATATTATCATCAGAGATGGTATGGATACCAAATACTTTATTTTAATTTAATAATTTTATTTATATAGTGCCAATCAAGACCACTCCTTCAAAAAATTGATAAAATTGTTATAATTGAAAAGAAAATTCGTTCGTAAATGTAATGCAATGGTACACTATTTTTTAAAAGGCAAATCTGAATACTTTATCACCATAGTTAAGGTTGTATCATATTGTTTTAATTTATAAAAATGACAGTTATAAACAAATACACGTGCATCTGAGTTGTCAATCACTGTTTGTGACATTGTCATTCGGTTAACTAAATAATTAATAAACATTCATCTCGAATTTATGTACGCGTGTGAAACTGATTTGCTTAACTGTCATTTCATGCTCTTTTTAATTCACAGCTGTTTCAAATTACTCACGAAATGTCCAAATTAGTTGCGAAAGAAAATTTGCAGTTCCACGACAACGCCATGATTTCTTTCCACCACGACTGGAGTATGAATAAATATCAACGTCAAAAAGAATAATTTGGTATATTTTAATTAATTTTTACACATGAAATTTTTATGGTAATAAAATGTCCGAATTTATTTTGCTATTATTAATTATATCAGGTAATTTATCATGTGATAATTTATTAACTTCATTAGTTAGTGTAAAAAAAGTAATGTTTTTCTGTGGTGTTTGACGTTCATTGTGTTTCATAGCAAGACATTTAGCGTTAAAACGGTATTAGCACTGCCACCAGTCGTCAAAAAGCTGAAACTATGTACAATTGTGTTATTCATTTACTTTCAATTATTTCGAAACTGCTTTCCGTGAAACTTTTTCGAAAAACGGTATTAGTGTTGCCATCAATCGACAAGATGCGACAACTAATTTAAGTATGCGTTGAATTTTAACTTCGTCTGCTTTTGTACGATAAAACGGAGTTAACGCAATGAAAGTGGGAGTTGGTTTTGATGAAATTTTTTAATGAATTGCTTAATTAAATTATTAATTATTATGTATTAATTAGTACATTATTGTAAATTAATTACAATAATGTAATAATAATTACAATGTAAAATATTGTGAATTAATTAATTAATAACTATATTATGAATTAAATTATAATAAATTTTAATAAAATAAATAAAATTTTAAATAAAGTTTATTGAGATGAAAAAGTTTTTCAAGTTGGCACATTTTTTGTGAAAAATTCACTTAAAGTTTTTTTTTTTGGCAAAATTTGTGATTGTAAATAAATTATAATTGTGAACAGTAAATTAAAAAAACTTTTTTTTTTTTAAAATAAAAGCGTTCCTTTTATGCCATTTATTTTATAATAATTTGAGTTATTATTTATACCAGTAATAATAATAGACCAGTCTGTGATCTGTATGTGTGTGGCAGACGCTGACACCGCCCATCGCGCAGAATCCTCAAGCGTCATAACCTTGAGCCATAACCTGTTCATAATAATATACAACCTTCCCGTGCTATAGCACGTGTTAACTGCTAATTGTTTCGAATTTCCAAGTTAACAGTTTATCATGCATAAAATTATATTTAAAATTATAGGTAAGCTGTTTTATTTTTAAATAAAAACAACTGGCAAAATTATAATAAAGGGGGTTGACATTTAACAAGTTTGTTCATAATTTTAATGTATTCTTCTATTACGTTGGATCTTTTGTTTATGATCCTTGGTAGTTGTTAAATTCCATCATACGTTGGTTATTCACAACAAATGCACAAAACGTCCTTGTATTAAATAAAAATCAGTAAATAAAATGTCATTATCACTCTGGCACTTACTATGTATAATAGCAACGCTGAATCATAACCTGATGGAAATGCATCAGTGCATTCACTTCAATGGACAACAAAACCTCCATTGGACACAATAAAGGTGCGCATTTCCTCAGGCTCAGGAAACACACAACGTATTTTCCACCAAACCTTTGCATAACTTCGTGATGTATACAGGCATTTTCTGCCACCATTAAGTATCCTTATGTGAACGAAAAAATATTCCAAGTGAAACAAAACAAAAATCAACCGACCAGGTGAAAAATACATCCTGTCTACTACACACTAGTAAGTTATATTGATACTATAATTCAATGAGTTCAAGTTAACTATTATAACATTGTAATCAAAATAACTTAAAATTCAATAGCAAAATGATGTGTCACGGAGGTCATCATTTACAATGTTTTTCGTACGCTATGAGTATTAACGTACAAAAATAACTATACAGGGTAATTCAAAATACCCATTACTGATTTTCAGTGGTGATAAAGAGCGTGTAAATAAAACATCTTTTAATAATAAACTGTAATCCGAATATACAACGAATACATAACCAAGATACAATAAAATCACGGAGACGAGAACGAAATATACTCTCAATGTGACATGTAAGGTGTTGATTTATTTCTCTCAGCTATAATAATTTTCATTTTCATCATCGACGCTTTGTCATTCTTATCGATCAACACGTCATAAAAATGACGTATTATCATTGCGTATTTCATTACAAACTCTCCGTCATCACTAAAAATTAGAAAGAGTTGTTCTGGAAATCACTCGGTACATCAAATAATAAATTTATAGTTATGAATCTAAAGTCTATATTACTAACTCGGAACCCCTAATTCATGCCCCTGTGTTTACAGCACGGGTCTATTTCTAGTATGTCTATAATTAAACCTTATTGTTTATAGCTATGAAGCTGATACTGAGTGGATTACTCATTATATGGATAGCGTGCATACATGGACAAGACAATCCACCAACAGAAGATCCAACACCAATAACTAGCGATCACGTACAAGCACAGCAACACACGTCCAACAACAATGATATTGTGGAGACAGAACCTGTCACGCCATCTATGACAAACACCACTCCAAAACCGCTTCCCAAAACATGTGGACGATGTTCTGGAAATGCCGACGCCATATTGCCTTGTTGCCAATTAGCTGGACGCTGTTGCCAAGATCTTATGGTTTTTTGCAAAGAATGCGATGGATCTAAAGACGTCACAGACTTTTGTTGTTCGTCCAACAGCACGTGTTGCGAAGAAAATCTCGTCGATAATGAAGAATAACAATTTTATATCAACCACTTATTCGTTCATATTTTGAAAAATGTTATTTTGCTAGTATTTATTTTGTTTAAAAATATCGTGTTAGTTGTTTACAAAGGTCTTGTGTTCTTGGTCCATCATCATCGTTAGTCAATAGATCTAACTAGAATTGTCCCCCAGTCAAAACTAGATCTAACTAAATATATATCTAATTAAAACTAAATATAACTAGATATATATCTAGTTAAAACTAGACATTACTTACTAGACTTACTAGTAATGTCTAGTAAGTGATGTCTAGTTTTAACTAAACAGTTTCACCTCTGACGACTGTGGCCTCGTTAAACAATTTTTGTTATTCAAGAAATAAATCAATTGTAATTATTAAAGTTGACCAAAATAGACCGTAGCGTTACGCGACGCTTTCGTTAAACTCGTTGTTTCAACGTCACACATCATCGTCACTTCGTTATGTGTAGAGACAGAGATCCGTGACGTAGTCGTTAAGTATTACCAAACCTAATGGGAGCTGCACGGTTATGCTTAATGCATCACAAAAAAGGGTTGAAATCAATTGTATGTTGACACGTTGTTCACTGACGGTGGACATCCAAGATATCAAAAAGGAGTTTTACAAGCCTGATGACACATTACCGTTTCTCTTATCAGTTTATCATTGATCAGAGGTTTAGATTCGGTAAAGTTCTTATTGACTGCTGACGAATGTACGATTCCAAATTGAAAAATGCTGTATCGTTCAAATAGAAGAAACGAAAAGAGGAAAACACTTTCCACTACTTCCCACTTTCTAACAACGCCGGTAAAGAAAATGAACCAAAACTCACGAATTGAAAAGATGGTTTCGAATAACCGACTAGTAGGAATACCATGTTTTTTACCTTTGCTTAAATCAAGTGGTCTAATTTTCTTTAAATCTTCCACCGTACTGAAACCACCTAAGTTTAATTTATGTAAAATCGCTGGTGACAGTCTGTAAGAATGTAAAAAACGAGACATTTGCGTATCTTTGTCACTGAAATTCAATTTTGTGTCAACTTTGAATTTGCCGCCAAAAAAAAACGGAACAACTTCCATAAGTAAACACACAACCAATGTGAATAATTTAAAATTACAGAAACATATGTATTCAAACATTTTGAAACTTTAACGATAGATTAATACAACAATAAGGCATGTATACAAACTATAAAAATTAAAATCGAGTGATTTGTTGTTGAGAAATTAATATATATCCATACCCCCACCATAAACGGAGTTTTTTTGGCGCGATTTAATAGTTGCATCGTTTTGTCGTCGGATGACGCCACAAAGATTACTTTGAGTAAAATCAGTTTCTCTGCTGTTAACTGTACTCTAAAAAAATAATTTCTAAGCAACTATATTATGTAAAATATTTTTTAAAAGTTGTTATATACTGTATATCTTCATTCAACTTGCTGAAAATACATTTACAAGTAATTATAATACATTATTATAAAACTTAAACTGAGCAAAATATGAAGTTTCAGTACATTGTATAAATATATAAATGATATAAAATATTTTTAAATCAATAAATATATTAATTTGTGTATACGGGATTATATAATTACAAAGATGTGATTTATTTTTGTATATGTTACAGACATTGTATATGATCCAGGAATTGCATACAATACTTAGCCTCTATTGGCAAAGTATGAAATTAGCATTGGAATAGTTAGACGGACAAGAATTTAAGTTAGATTTAAACTTAATGTTTTTTAAAGAAAATAATTGTTAACTAATTTAAACCGAATTTAACTGACCTAAACAACATGTTATTTCATACTTTTTGTTGTATCATTTACATTACACAGTGTTAGTTATGTTTACAATGGTACTTTACAAATGCGACAAACAACGCTTCATCAACTGCTTTAGACACCATGAGCCTGTCAACTACAATCCATTTCTTGGTGACAGGAACATACAGTGAACCCTCCTTATCCGCGGGTTTTGTATCGCGGATAAATCCATTGTTTTTAAATCCATTCACAGGCGGTTTTGAGAATTATATCACCAATAATATTTGTGCATATAATGTTTCGACAAACATCTGATTGTGTTGTTGATGGTTATTTTTGTGTTGTATATTGTGAACAAATTAAAAGTTGTTTGTTTTTTATGAATTCTGAAGTCCTTACAAAAAGAGCGAAACGCATTAAAGTATTCAAACAGGTTAAAACCTCACTTACTCTGTCTTAAAATGTATGAAAAAATTCACACAGGTGAAAAACCCTGCAAATATTCTGTCCTAAAAATTTGAGAAAATCACACAGGTGAAAACTTTAGCAAACGTTTCATGACCTAAAAATGCATCGAAAAATTCATACAGGTATAAAACCTTACAAATGTTGTCTTAAAATGCATCAAAGAATTCACACAGGTGAAAAACCTTACAAATGTTGTCTCCTAAAAATGCATCAAAGAATTCACACAGGTAAAAAATCTTATAAATGTACCTTTCAAGAGTTCATGTTAAGTTTAAAAAAGAAAAGATCTTTGTGAAAAAGGCGTAAATGATTATCACGATATTTGGAATAATGGACCAATTGCATTTTTAAATTTGCCCATAACTTTGGGTGTGTCAACTAAAATTAACAGATTTTTTTTTTGCATCTCCTGTTCATTTTCCTTCTATAAATATACAGTTAATAAGAATTTGTTTTAATCTTAGATTTCAAAGTTGCCAGAAGTTTTTGCCTCTTTTCTCAAAACTACATTTTTTGAGTTAGGCCGTTATTCCACCCAAATTTTCAAAAAAAATTTGCACCAACTAACTTGCATATCACAACACAAGGGATACTGTATCACTGAGAAGCCAATAAAAACTTCTTATTTCCTACAACCGTTCATAATCAGAGAGTTTTACATGAAATGTATACCATGATTTGAGACGGAAAAACCGTATAATGCAATGAAATAAAAATAGTAAAGTAATTCGATGTCCCATTTTAATTTATGCGAGTTAAAGTGTAACATGGCGTTGTAAATTTATATCTAGCTAGAATATTCAAAATATTTTTTTAGCGGGACAGACGTCATTCCACTCCCCACTATTGTTAACAAAAGGGGAATCTCTTCTGGCGCCCGCGAGGTACTTAAAAATATCACTCAAAAACTTTACGAAACTTGTTTACACGTCAGGTCTATTCCAATAAAACCTAAGCATCGGTGTGCATACAATGTCTAACCCAAAGTGGGATATATAGAATTCTATATATTCACTTTGATCTAACCTAACCACGTCATTTTTTACAAATTCTGGACAATAATAACTGTCTGTGCCAGGAGTATATAAGAAGCACTGCACTGGTGACCCAGAGCAAGGTTATTTTCCAGAGACACTAGATTACGAATATGTCATTTATACCCTCCCTACGTATACAAATACGTCATATATGAATTGACTTTCCTTCAAGTAACAATTCCTACGTCGGGTTTTGGTGCTGGCAGTACTTTGGGGGAGGAGGACCACTGCAGTGCCCTTCGCCCTGCCCTTGTGAGTTGTGACTTGTGACGTGTCGTCAATGAAGGAAACGAAACGGCGATGAATAGGCAAACTTTGGTGTTACACCATCGAAACTAAGACAAAGCAAAGTTAGAAGAAAATGTTGGGTTTCAATGATTTAATTGATATAGTGAAGAAGAGAATGTTGGGTTTCAAGGATTTAATTGCTAAAGTGAAATTTGATTTCACATTCAAATCTTATTCTAAGCTTGTTTTGGCAAGCATTAACTGCAATTGTGTAAGTATCTCTACATATTACTTTTTCACTAGTTTTCACATTAGACTAAGCATAGCCAACAAGTGAAAGAGTCTATCACTTGTTGGCTATGGACTAAGTATACAATTTTTATTTGTTTTTATAATGTATAATTGTACATGCGTATCTAAAAATTCTTATTTATTCGTATTAGTTGGCTAGAAGTTTAATTACGATCATTGGTTTCACGTTAGTTCTTCATGGAATGGATTTATCGTCACCCATTAAAGAAGAGAACAAAACTTGTAAGTTACTAGCATCTGTTTAAAATTCAAAAAAGTACTCACTGACTTGGTGAAAGATTGTGAACTTACAGTTATGTTAAAGTCTTATATTAGTTTTTTACTATTGCAGTTTGTTCAAGTGCAATGAAAACTTGTTTTGTAGAGTTTTTTACGATATTTATGGGCTCGTTTTATGCCCTTTTTCACATCGAACATAGCGGTAAAGAACATCCCAATCCCATGGTAACGTATGAAATTCACATCTCATAATAATATATACAGTGTGAACCGAAAAAAAGGTCACCTATTTTCAAAAAATGATTTTTCATGAACCGCTTAAGCCATTCCGACCATAGAATCCCAAAATTGTTTTTTGTCTACCCCACCCGGTATATGTATGTTACAGTGAGAATCCAATCAAACCCGGTACCGGTATTCACTCTCAAAACTAGGTTTCACTACTAACCAAACAGACCGACTTTTAAGACAATTTACTTCCGTTTTTACCAGTCCATTTTCAATCTGCTTGATGCGTTGCCTTATTTTGTGAACACCATCCTTCTAACATGTGGGGTGTGAGATGGATATTGATAACTGAATGATATTTATACACCCGTTTCTATAGAAAACTAGCTATCCTGTGATAATGTATGGCTTGACACACGTAATTGGAACAATTCTAACCCCAATAGAATTGGTAATGTATTATCAACCAATGCTGTATCTTGTAAGTATAGTTCATGGAATCTGTTGTAATAACTAACCACCTATACAACTACAGCATTTATTGAAATATACTTTTCGTAGGGGGGGATCTGGATGAAACTGGTGTATTTTGCATCGATATTGCTACACGTAAGTAGGATCAAAACAATCTTCAGACAGGATGAAACAAAGAAAATTCAAATTCATACAAATTTGAACCGGATTTGGTTTTTGTTTATCGTAATATCCTTAATAGTTTTAGTTATTTGTTACAGTTATTTATCCTACACACACACACACAAATA
>JAQIWH010005711.1:0-14112 GCA_034695005.1 Cryptops parisi | reverse complement strand
GTACTTGTATTTTAAAGCACTTTAAAGTACCTATTCAGAAAGTACTTGTACTTAAGTACGTACTTACGGAAACCCTGGTAGTTAGTTATATGTAACCACTTGGAATTGCAGCTTAAAAGTAGTGTATCAATACACCTACAAGTCAAAAATTCTAAAATGTACCATTTGCATCAGTATTTGACCTAACTGAAGCTAAGCGCGGTGATATACTGGAAAAAGCCATAGAAATGCATTGTGCTCGATAGGAAAGCACGATTGGTTAGTGGTGAGATCACGTGATGAATTAAGTGGTCATTCAAGAGTTGACACTATGAGTTACTGCACTGGGTGATATCAACCCTAGTGACGCCACTCGTTTACAGTACAGTGATCTCTTATGTAACAGTAATCCAATCTATAATGACCATCGCTACACTATACCTAAAGTCTAGTGGTATAATTGGTTTTAGGAGCCAAATTATCACTCTTCAAATATAATAGCACAACATAATGACATACGAAATACTGTATACAAATATATGAAACTTGAAAACAGTACATAATTAATTACATGACAATATGAAACTATTTACTCATACAAACAAAACGGTGTGTGCAATAGTTTTCAGGTGTCTCATTGTACTATTTTCTCAGGAGACCCAATTACAACCACTTCGAAACAATATACAAACTCTCCTCACTTAACGACCTTCCTGTTTAACATCCGCTCGCACTTATGACCAGTCTCTCCAGCTATATACTTGTATATAAATATGTTCTTTATTCTGCACTGATCACCTGGAATCACTTCACTTTGGAGGATTCAATGACCAACAATTTTAATCTGAGTGTCTCTTCGATTATGAGTGAAATTTGAGTTGTTTAGTACATCATGTATATAATTTTGCTGATTACATTTTTATGTTTTGTACTGTTTATAAGAAAGAGCTCGTCGATTTTTGATCAATTTGTTTAACACTTCAATCGTAGCAACCTGGTCATTAAGTGAGGAGAGTCTGTACACCAAATTAAAGTACAGGTATTACATCACCTCCATTAGTGCTTTTAACTACTGTACATACAAAAGTTAATCACGATCTATGCAACTGAATGAATTTAACAAACAAAAACTATTGATGCCCGTACTTTAGAATTGAAGGGGCTCTGGGCAATATAATGATAAACCACACTTTTTTAAAAAATTAAATTTTCTCATCAAAGTGTTTCTCTGTACAGTTTCTAACTTGTTACTTTACAACTTACTAGATTTATCAGAAAATGGCACCAAAATAAAGAAAATCACCTTGGTGCTCCAGTATGATACCGTGGAGTTATAAGTTAGGATATAACTTATAAGTCCATGATGGTACTCTATGGAGTTTCTCACCAGAAAAAACGGTTCTCCTGAGCAATTTTAAAAATGCGTCTTATCATTATATTGTTCGAAGCCCTCAATGTATTGAGCAAAACATACCTTTCCCGAACAAGCTGGAAATCATTGAAGAAGCAACATTTTCTCCCGCACGATACAAAGCCACTGGTGTAAGCCCAGACACTCGCAAATTCATGTGGACAATTGTCAAGTGTGGATTAAATGATGGCTGGCCTGCAAACGTAATTTTAAAATCTTTACATCCAGCTATGCACACAGAGGCATTGAAAATCAGAATCAACGAATAAGATGGTATAGCTTTTACTCGGTGTGGTCTTGATTTTGATAAACTCGAGAAAGTCCGAAAACACTTGAAAACCACCACATTTCCTCCCACACGGACAAGGAACACCATGATAGGTGAACGTTGGTGTCCCGTTCAGCGTGAATTGAACATCGATTTCGAGACCATTTGCACCATTGGCTAAAAACTGTTCCGCTTCCGAGATGTTGTTCGCCATATAAGCGATGTTGTACACGGGTCGTACTACAATAAATGAAAAAAGAACCATCACAAGATAAAATTAAACTGTTTGAAGAAGTTGAAACTTGTATATCTCACCTTCAGCTGCTTGAAAATATTTGAAACCCAGAAGTCCAAGAAACAGAAATATGCAAGTGATTCGTAACATGTTGATCACCTATTTAAATAAAAAAGAGATATCAAAAACTTATTATAAGCTCTTATTTAACTTGGCCTAGCGTTTTAAACGGTTTTAAAAATGTTTCAAATCGTAGATGTCAGTTTTAACCAGATTCCGTGTGTCGTAGGGACTTGAAATTTGGTGCACAGTTTAGTCCCTCGTGACAATTGAATACTTATACAGTATATCAAATTTTAAAAAATCAATATCGTGTCAATTAGGAGCTATTGGCACGTGAAAAGTAGCTTTTAATTAGAGTACAAGTGTTAGGAGTCATGTTTTGATACATACATTCTTTTATTATAGAAAATCTACTTAAGGTATCATAGGCCTTACTCATGTCTGTAGCCAAAACAGTGACATGTATTTTATTTGGTATATGATTTTTAAGTATGTATTTTTTTAGGTAGAGTGTTGCTGATGGTCTGAACTAGAAAATAATGCTGTTTGTAAGTTACTTGTTTTCCAATTAAAACTGCTAGGCTCATTGCTTTATTACTACAGCAATGCCATGCATGATTTTAAAAAAAAATATATGGATAAAATATCGATTTTAAATTTGTATCGATTGAAATAAAGAATTTTGGAACCTTTTTTACCATTGGGTTTAATAATGATATCAATTTCAAATATGGGTTTCAATGTTATCAAATTGAAAAAACCCATTTAAAACCCAAATTGAAACCCATTAATTTGCTGAAGGTTCTTTCAACGGAAGCTACCGTGACAGGAAGCTAAATTCCAGAAATTCCTTTATAAGTCATATTTTTTCCTATGAATCAATTATATTATTGTTATTTTGTCAAATCATTGTCAAATGAGTCATTTAATCTTATCAGTTTGATCTCGAGTTCACCAATAAACAAGTTTTTGGCCACATGATAGAAGTGAAAAATTTGTTTGGTTCCGCATTTGCCTGGCCACTTAAGAAAAATGGCCAACTGGAGAAGTGGCCATCGATAAGAGGTTAAATGTTACCAAAATACATGCATTTTTGGAGGGGAATTTTTTCAAAGGCCACATGTGGGAGGTGGCCACCAAGAGAGGTTTCACTGTACTTTGTACATTAAAACTCAAAAGCACGATAAGAAAGATAATTTCGTAAAGAGTTTCACTTTTTCAAATTGTGGAATCATTTAATCGTTTTAACCCTAGAGAACTCAATGGAGGCAGTATGACATCTTCAGACATTCTCATTTCCATAATTTCGTAGCATCATGCTAGAGTAGTAGGCCTACCTCTTCCTCCGGTGTTTCATGGACCTTCTGTTGCCTCTTCACCTGCTTCGTCCACCTCTACTTTCCAGTGTTCCAGAAACTCTTTCTCCCTTTGGCTTTCCAGACAGTTTCTCTTACTCAGATTATTTATTGATTATTTATATAAATACTGTAATGACATTATATCCCGGGATTGAGTCAGATTTCATCCCCAAAATGCCCAGGGAAAGAATGGAGAGGCATGGCGGGCATGACCTCTGGCCAATCGGTTGGTTGAAAACTTTTGGCAGCACAAACACGAAGAGGACAGTCGATAGTCTATGAAGAGTACAGTGAGGAAGTCGATAGTAAATAAGTAATCCCAGAAAGCAGACTTGCACCGAGGGTGAGATCAGAATCACAGAATTCATGGCGGAGGCAGGAAAAATGGATGCACACCATCTTGGTTGAAGAAAGACTATTTAAAAGAGTTGACAGTAGACATGTCACTACACATCTGCAAAAATGCCCACAAACCTTTGGTTACATGCTGAATTGTGGCATTGAATTAGATTTATAATTAAGACAAATACCGTACTGAATTTTTATTTTAATATAACGCATAAAATTTAGTTACAGTCAGAATTATTAATTTAGAATAATGCTATTACTTCTTTAAAATATGAAATTTTCTTGTTATAAAACATGTTTAAATTAACAAATTTCTGAACAAATTAAGATTTTTGTGCATTAGATTAAATCGTTGCAAATACCCATACCCACCTATACCATCGGCCAGATAAATCTGCATCATCACTTCAGTAGATATCCTTAAGAGATGTAGCCAACAACTTCGAGCTTAAATCCGCAACACTAATTTTCTCCCACGAATGAAACTTTAATTTCATTGAAGGATTAACAACCAGAAAACCATTATCCGAAAAGGAACCATTAATACCCGTTGCTTCTAACCACACAAATACTGCTACTTGATCTGCCACAAGCAGCAAATCAAAAATGCATTCAGAAAGGTTTTCATCGCAAGACCCACTTTCAACAGTCAACTGGAAAAATAAATATAAAATAATTTCATGTGATCATAAAAAATATTTCATTAAAGCAATACTAGGTTTAAGTTGAATTTCTACCTGAATGTTAGGTTCAGCTAATCCAATGGCACTTTGAAATTCTGACAAAAAATAAAAATTTGAACCCATAATTTCATCTGACTTTCTTGTTTTTAGTGTCAAATATAAAAAACAATAGGCTCTTCCAGGACATCCAGCCTTCTTAAGAAGTGTCTTACTATCTTGTGCATAGATGTTAGTTGCAAATGAACCATTCTGTTAAAATATGAAGGGTATATGGTAAAGCAGATATATGGTTTTTTAAAGCAAAAACCAAAAAGAATGTTTCACTTCACCTGTGTTAAAGGAACTTCTTGAGTATAAAGTGGCTTAAAACTATCCCATCGATACACTGAAATGCTCAAAGTGACTTTTATAATGTCAATTGAAGCATCCGAAATGATATCGACTTTAAATTTTCCATTTGACTCGTATGGAGAAGCCACAAGAGGAGCAAAAAAGTTTTTGGCATAATAGTGAAGCATTTTCCATTTTCCACCAAACTCTGCGAAAAAAATAAAAATAGTGTGGCTAATTCTCAAAAAAACATTTTACCTAACTATTGATGTACAGTATTCACCACAATTAATACCACCATGAGTATAGTTATAAAGAATATACACAAAGTGAAGTTAAGAAAAAGTGGGTAATAATACTCAATATACAAGCGACCAAAGTAAGGGTCTTTGATATAGGATACATGATTCTAGCAAGTGTTTAATAAACTTAATGTGCTTTTACTAGTATAAAATATTAGTACAACTAGTAGTATAAAATATTTATAAAACTAAAAACTACTTCATAAAATTTAGCAAGATTGAAACAAAACTTTCCTCAGGACAGTTGTATATTATAAAAAACTAAAACCATTATGTTTATGTTATCATTGATTCACAAGATTTAAGAGTATGGTAGCCTCAGATATTACTGAAACAAAAAACACCTAAACCCTAGCTAAGCTGTTTCGTTTAATTATCAAACCATTGAACAATCATGATGAATGTAAAATACTGTAAATGCCTTACCAATAGATGCCCAAGAGGGACCCTGCCAAATGTCATTTAGTTGCCAATAAAGAGCACCCATTGTTAAACCTTGACTATCCACTACTGAAGATTGGCATCGCAAATAATGTTCTGATTCAGTTTTAATACCCATAGCTTGTGTAACCTGCAAAAGACAAATGCCTTAATGTAAATAATAGAAGTCAACACTATCAGAAATTCCTGTTTCTTGCTTACCTGTGTAAGATATAAAAACTGTTTAAATGAAGTTAAGTCACGTGTCTTAGTCTTACTGATAGCTTCTTGTGTATTACTGTCATTATAAAATTTTAAATCACCAAAATGTTTCTCGATACTTTTTTTCATTTCCAAGTTTCCTAGTTAAAATATCATTTAATATTATAAACGTAGGTCCAGTGTTTACAGCATAGTACAAACTGTAATTCAGAAAATTGAGAGACAAGCCATATCAATTAAAGATTTTCCGCAATACGCACAGTGCAGTGTGTACATACTGTGTATTAGTACCGTAGACAATCGGAAGAGTTGTAGGTATATGGTTATATAAGGGGTACACTTAAACAATTAGAGTTCACAAAACTGCAAATATAATATTTAGCATAGCTTCACCTAATGCAAATTATACTGAAGACAGATTTTAAGAATAGAAATATAATAAAAATTGAGAATTATATAAATATATGATAATAGTTGGGATAATGAGTATGATATTAATAGTCTTCTAATTGGAAATTAGCTACATTTTTATACTAAATTTGTTATATTCTATTAACCTCCTCATCAGCAGATAATTGAAAATAAGAATATTCATACTATGTCTACAAAATGTAATAAACATTACTTCAACAAGAGTACAGTAGGTAGTTAGGGAAAGATGAGGCATACTGACTGCAAGGTCATATTGTTCCCCTAGAGCAGGTATGTCGTTAGGAAATGATTAGGCGTCTCTAACGACTGCATGGTCATATGCTGCTCACACAGAGCAGGTGATAAAATGGGAACAAGAGGAGAATATCATTAAATACAGTTAATTACATGAGAAAGCTGGAGGAAGTGAAGGCTGCGAGGAACCAAGTGGGGACAGTTGCTCAAGGAATTTCAGGAAGGAAACTCAGCAAAACGGGGCAGCTAGTGCAGTAATGCATCAGCTGTATCGAGGAATCATTTGTAAGCAGGAGTTAAGCAAGAAAACAAAACTGTTTTCTATTCCATCTTCCGCCCTACCCTCACTTATAATCATGAGCTCTGGGTAATGACCGAAAGAACAAGATTGCAAGTGTAAGCGATCGAGATGAGCCTTCAACGAGTTGCAGGACGCACTCTGCTTGACAAAGTGCGGAGTTCTGTAATTCGAGAATGCCTCAAAGTCGAACCGCTACTTTTCTGGATAGAGAGATTTCAAATGAGATGGCTCAGGCATGTCCTGAGAATGCCTCGTGGAAAGACTGGCCTATTGGATCTTGGACACATGTCCAGTTGACGAACGGCCTAGAGGGAGACCAACAATCAGATGACAAGACAGCTTTTCAAAACTGTGAGAGGGTCTCTTTCAACAGCTGGGTCGGTGTTTGTACTGAGGGAGAGGATCAAACAAGATGGCGGCGAATCGAACAAAATGACGATCCATGCTGTGCCCACCGGGGATTGCCCACCGTGACCCAGGCAATCCGTCGAGATAAGCAAGCCCAAAAATAAATGAATGAATGAACTCGGTAACTGACACTGGAAACAGAGCAGGGAAGAAAAACGGGCAGTCAACAAAGATGTGAAGAACAGAGAGGGGAGTGCTACACAGGACATAAGTGGGAGAAACTCTCCACAAAGTAAGTATGAATGGAAAAATTGTGTGACTGAGGAAAAGACACAGGAAAAGAGAACTTCATGGATTCAAAGGCCATAAAGGCAGATAAGGTCCGACAAAAACTACAATTGTTGCAAGTACCGAAAAACTGTATTACTTATCTTGTGCTAAAGCTAAATTCACAGTTCCTGATCTTGCTTAACTTGTACTTCTATATAAATAAAATGATTTTCATGTCTATCTGGGCATGCAGAAGTTAATCAAAACCAAATGAATCAATTTTCACACAATTTGTAATAAAGTTTGGAAGGATCATAAAAAATGGGAGGATCATTCATGGCACACACCTTCCCCAAATTCATTAGTTTATGTTTACACTGGCATTTATCATTTACATTGTTAAGAGAATGAAAAACATGTCAGGTAAGAGGAAAAGAAATTTGGGCAATACAAAGCTGATGAATGGTGACCATGTTGTAAGATCGGGCAAGAAAAAACCAAGTTTTTGTGACAGTTAAAACAACAGACGGGGCTGAGAACGAATAGTTGATGGGCAAGGTATCCTGCAGTTATGAATTTAGAAGGAACAGGTTTGGGTGATGCAAGGATGAACCCACCAGTGTTCACCCTGGTGAGTTTCTAATGAAACAGCAAGCACCAATCACGTTTGGGGATTTCAGAGCAGCACGGATCGTCTCATCAATGGAATAGAGAAGGTCCTGGTTATATATTACCTCTTTACAGGAGTTAAGGGTCTGATGCACAGTAACCTGTGGAGAATAGTGGAGAAATTTCTTGTACTTACACAATGTTTGTCCTTGTAGAGCAGTTTGAACTATGACTAGCAGACTTCCATTTGATAGCTTTTTAACATCCAGATCTTCAAAATTCAATACCAAGTCACTGTGAGTTATAGGACCCATTTTTTCAAATCTTTCGTTAGTCACAGAAAAAACAAAAAAGGCTGGAGTCCGTTAGAGGAACAACCACACGAGCACTAATACCAGCATTTGACTCAACAACAGGCCTAGGTTCATCACAAACACCAGAAGGTGAAGTTTGATCCATGATTGCCACAATATACCATATGTTTGGCCACAAAATTCCCCACTCTCCATGGGGATGCCCAACGAGGACACCAGGGGTACTTGGCAATTATATGCTATAGCCTAAGACGTGCCAGCTCAATCACGACAACCACTGTTGGGCTACCCTAGCACATGCACAGCAGCCACCACTCTACGATTTGCTGATGCATGACAGCAGTCTTAGACGAAGCAGAGTCAAAGCGATGTATTGGTCAGCACATCAGGCAGGAATGCCCCTTCCTCAGCTGCCACAGGATCCCTCTTTCCGCCTGGTGCAGAATGCAGCAGAATTATTATTACTGTTTTAAATAAAAAAATAAAACCTGACGTCAAATGTGAACAGTCCCTCTTTCACATGTTGGTGGCATGAAATACGTTTTTCGCGCCTTTATTAACAAGTGATGGGTACCTTTCAGTATTCGATACTTGAGGTATCGATGTTTACCATAGTTATAAATTTGGCATAATTTTTATTTTTTAATCTATAATTTAGTTTTGCACACCAGTTTCTCTCTATCAGACCCCACTTCTTGTTTTTGGTTAAGAATAATTCGACACGTCGCTTTATTGTAATGTCGTTAAAAATATGAAGTACAATTTGCGAGTTCTTTCGAAATAGCTAGTGATAGAAAATGAGACATCATTCTCTAACTGTAAAGGAAAGTTAGAAAATGGTTAAGCTTAGTGGGTCAAGGCATGTCTATGACAGATAGGTCTTAAACTAGGCTTCTCCTTACACAGCTCAAGATATAACCATGTTTTTATTGGTTCAGTTGTGCTACTCATTGATGCTATGCTAGTTTTTTATTCCCGCTCTAAACTATGGAATGCAATGAAATAAATCTTTCCCTCACTACGTAAATGTTTTATTTGTGTTTATTTATATGTGTGGTACACATTTATTTCTGTTATAGGCTACAATGTATACTTCTGTTTACAATATAAAAAATGTGGGAAATGTATGTTTCTGTTAATATAGAAGTCTTGTTTTTAGTTATTATTTATTAACTCAGAGAATAATTTTGACACAAATATGTACCTAAGAAAGTACCCCTATTTATTGAAAGGATCAAATATGTACCCCTATTTATAGTGGTATATGGCACTTTTGCAGAAGGTCTTTTCGCAACGGAACTTTGACAACTGGAACTTTGGCAACTTGAATTTTTGCAACTGGAAATTCTTGCAACTGGGAATTCTCGCAACTTAGGTTAGGTTAGGTTTTAGGTTAGGTTAGGTTGCCAAAGTTTCAGTTGCCAAAGTTTCATTGCGAAAAGACCTTCTGCAAAAGTGCCGTGAACCATTTATAGTAGTGTCTACGATAAAGTCTATTTCACTTAATATTGTTTCAGTTCAAGTCGTGGTTTTTAGGAACCTACCATGGCGTTAAGTGATGACTTGATGTAGTTGGACGTTACAATTGTCTCATCTCTAATAAGCTACATTGGCAAACACACTCGCGAAAGTCAAGAATTTACCATGCGAAGTAAGATTTCATGGCAAAATCTGCTATGAAAATTTCTGAATTACACTTGGTACTGAAATCTACAAAGTAATTTATAACAAACACATCAAAATGATATAATATAGTTTGACCAATAACACAAAATAAAAATAATTTTTTAACCTGATGAGTGATGTTGACGTTTACTGAAAAATTCAGATCCAATATTCCAATCTTCAGAAATAGACACTTTAGAAAGTGTCTCAAATGAAGTCCACGATTGGAAACCATACTCAGACACGAACCTGGCTATGGGATATACAGTCCAATCCCAAGAATCCGCTGAATACGTGTAGTAGTGAACTATTGAAAAAATATGACATTGTAAAGCAGCATTTAAATAATTTAAATATGACAAATCTAGCATCTATTAGGAATAAAGATTCAAAATACTAAGAATATTTATTCACTGATAATAGAAAAACTTATATTTGGTTTAATTAAATATTTTAGATTAAACGATGTTTCTTTTCAATGTTCTTTCAATGTTCAATTTTTTTTTAAAGAAAATAAATTAAACGACCAGAATACAGAAACTTTTTTCACACATATTTTGTAAAACGAACTTTCATTTATGGCCAATGAACAATTTTTTAAAGAAAACTGTTTAACCTTACTGACTAGATAGATTTTTTAATTGGATACTTTTTTCCCTCACATACCACCTAGCATGACAGCTGTTTTTCAAAGTACCCCTTAGAATTGAAGTATTGTATACAAAATATTAGCATAAACGTATAGTATTGCAAAATAATCACACAGACTTTTACACAGAAAGATTGTTACACGTTACACAGACCCTCTCACAGACTTTGAGAAGTTGATTCATCATCTGGTACTTGGTCTCCCAATGGGTCTTTTTCCGGCTGGGTATCATTTCCAGATCCGTTGTGCCAGTCTCCCTGGAGGCATTCTCCAGACATGGCCAAACCATCTCATTGGTGATCTCTCCATTTGGAAAAATAGCGGCTCGACTTCAAAGTCTTCCCAAATTGCTGCACTCCGCACTCTGTCGAGTAGCGTGAGGCCTGCAATCCTAAGAAGCAACCTCATCTTGGCAGCTTGTACTCACGATCTTGTTCTTTCGGTCATTACCCAAAGCTCATGATCATAGATTAGAGAGGAATATCCACTTGAAAACAAAGAATCCTTGTTGACTAAGCTCCTGTTTGCAAACGATTCCTTGGTACAACTGATGCATTACTGCACCAGCAGCTCTGATTCGTCTGTCGAATTCCCCATCCAGTTTCCCATTACTTGATAATGAGACCCTGAGATATTTCTTGAACTTCTTCACCTGCAAAATTGGGACTCCACTAACATGTAGAGTCTATTGTTCAGGTGTTCGACAGACTATGAGTGTCGGTTTTCACAGTGTTACTCTTCATGGAGGCCAATTCACATTTAAGCTCAAATGGTCAAATCTGTTCAGTGCGTGCTGAAGGTCAGACTGAGAGGATGCCAGTATTGCGTGATCATCTGCAAAATACACGTGGCTCACACTGACGTCCTCAGTCGTAACACTCTCCTGGGGGTTTTGACTTCATGCCTCACAGCGAATGTGTTCTTTGAGTAGTAAAATACAACATCCACTAAAAATTGCTAAAAAATGATTTATTCATGACTTTCACAGTAGATTATGACATCGTCGAGGCAGCTGATCACATGTTTGAGGTGAGCTAATCAACAATCGGAAATGAGGCAACCTACTTTATTGCCGAATGTAAACAAATGACCTCCATGGTGGATTATTATTAAAGTGACCTACACTTATTCAACAGCTTTAAGAAGACCGCTGGTATAGATAAATTGTCACTCACATTTAACTGATAAAAAGTCACATTTCAGCTGTGAAATTTATTTCAAAACATAAATTTTGAGCTATTTGGTGCCATTTGGGTCTTAGGGCAGCCAACAGTTTCTTTAAATAGTTGGTTCTTTGAAATTATCTTTTGAGTCATTGCGCAAGGAAAATCTACAACGCAAATGGCGAATCGACAGACCAGAAAGTAGACAGTTATCGAAACACGAAACTTATTGAAAATCACTTTCAATTTTAAAACCACCAATAACGATGGACTTGAGGATTCTGCTAAACCATGGCTTGGGTGGAGCTACCGTGATGTTGTAAAGCTGTGAGGCATAAAGTTACAACCCCATGGCCGAGACTGCGTATGTCAATCCTGTCCATGTAAATAATGAACAGGAGAGGTAACAATACACACCCCTGGTGGAGTCCATCGCGCACGACAAATGGCTCTAATTTGTGCCCACTTACCCGAAAACAACTCTTACTGTCGGTGTACAGAAATAAAATAGCACCAACAAGTTGTGATCTACCTTGTACTCCTTGAGAATATCCTGAAGCAGGACACTATCAACGTGGTCATAAGCCTTCTCTAGGAGGCTAAGTTTACAAATGAGATGTAAGTTAGTTGGGCAAATTTCCAGGACTTCTCGGGAACCTGCTGCAGGATGAAGAGCTGGTCTATTGTTCCTTGACCTCTACAAACTCCATATTGCTCGTCCGGGATCTGGTGATCAAGAACTTCAGTAAGTCTGTTCTAAAGCACCTTTGCATAGGTTTTACAAGGGAGGTTGAGGAGAGTGATGTCACGATAATTGCAGCACTCAACCAGCAAGCTTTGGCCACAAGACACATTCCCATGTATACTTGTGTATGTCCCGGTGTCCCCAGAAGGTGTTCTTGATGGAGAAGCCACCCACAGAGCACAAGTCCAAGACCAGTCTGCCATTCATGTTGAGTGAAGAAACGGCGTTCTTCCAAATCACGCCCCTCCATATCCTGTCGTCGACCCCCACATGAGCATTGAAGTCCCGACAAACACGAATCAGCAGGGGGCACTATTTCCATTGCCAGAGCTACTTCATCCAGAAAAGAGAAATACTCCTGCTAGTTGCTTGGTGCGTAAACCTGGACTGAAGCCAAAGTCATACTCCAAAATTTGAGCCTGAGCACTCCTCACGCTCCTCGGCATCCATTCAACCACTTGCTCAGCTAACCGGAGGCTTGTAACTGGGAGCTCAACTCCTGCTTGGGCTCGAGCAGCAAAGTCGACTCCAGAGTAGAAGAGCTTCCACCCCTGGTCAAGATTCTGCATGGCATTTCCCTTTACTTTGCCTTCAGAGACGCCGACTATATTTAGCAGCTTCTCTCACTAGTTTAAGTTCCTTGTCATGCAGTGACAACGTTCCGGATACCAATAGTCAATTCTGCACGATAGTGATTGACAGTTTTGTCTGTTTTACGACCTAAATGTCACATCATCCATTGATGAAATGTCACATCATCCATTGAAGAAATATCACATCATCCATTGATAAAATGTCACATCATCCATTGATGAAATGTCACATCATCCATTGATGAAGAGTTTACTGGACTCAAACTGAAAAATCTCAGCAATTTCATGTCAATCGAGTGTTTGGCGTCTTTATAAACAACGGAAAAGGCATTAGAAGTCAAGTAATTAACTTAATCTATGTCTTCCGTTATGTGTTGATACTCGCAAAACAAACTTATGAGACAATGCAATTTTACAAATCCCTATTAATATTTAAATGCGAAATCTGTACGTTTGTGACACTACCATGCAAAAACTACTGATCCGATTAACTTGATTTAAGTAAGTTTTATCCAGATTGAATGTACTCTCTGATAACTAATCTCGAATAATCATGATATTCTTATAAGCTTCATGCTGCGGGCAGCAGTGTGGAGTGGGTGTTGCACCTGAGCATGACACGATGATTGGAAACGGCATCTGGTGCAAGCGCAAGTTTGCATTCCACACTCTGGATTTAATAAATTTTCGGTTAAACCCAAGCTTTTTACAATATTTTATTTAACTTGACTGGTCGTAAAAAAAGTTTCAACATGTTCCAATGTTTCAACGTTGTTTTTACTTATGTTTCCAGTATCGTACACACTTGAAATTTGGTATACTAAATAATCCTGCGTGGTAATTTTATCTGTCAAAGTTGGAGACATCCAGGTCGCGTTAATTATGACCTTGACAGTATTTTAATATCGGTTTCACCTGGTAAAGTATTGCTTACCCTCCAATCCACTTTTTTTAAAGTTTCGATTTTGGTTAGCATACAATCAGTTAACAAGAATAAAAACAACCGCATGCAGTTTTAAAGTGCTCAAAACCATTGAATGTTGGAAAATAGAAAGCTTTTGATTGGTAGGCCTGTACCCGGATGAAGCTGTTAGCAGGGCCGCATTTATGCCTAGACAACTAAGACATTTGCCTAGGGCCCGCAATTCATTAGGGCCCGGAAAGACCCTG
>JAQIWH010005710.1:0-14118 GCA_034695005.1 Cryptops parisi | reverse complement strand
AAATACTGCAAAGTGTGAACAATTCAAATTAATTTTGTTTAACATACGATTGAATATTATATTACCACCGTTTCTAATACGTAGTTTGACAAGTGACAATTCAAATTTCATTTAACGTACAAATTTACTGTTTTAATGCAGTGATGATTAAATTACTAAAAAAAATATATAACATTAATAACCCTTCACTTAAAAGTTTGCAGACTTTACCAAGTTATGTTAAATAATAAGTTTTAAATTACACATATACTGAAAGTATCAGGTAACCCAATAAAACTTGTGCAGCTTTTCGGTTTTTTTTTTTGGAGATCTTAAAAAAAAACGTACTAAATTTATTGGCTAAAAGATATTGAACGATGAAGTATTACAACGGGAACACCGTAGTTAAGAAACGAGAAGAAAAAAAAAAGGTCACGTGACAAAAACTCCGCCCTTTGAAAGGCTTCCCTGTCTCATTCACGTCGAACAAAAAGTAACCTACTTTTTTAAAACTGTTTTTTTCAAAAATATTTTTGAATTAAACGTATTATTTACTTATTATAAGATATTTTAAAATATTAATATATTTTTATCGTATATTAAGTGATGTAAGAGTAATGTATTAATATACTGTTTACTGTATTGCGCCGCCGGTTATACATGTATAATAATATTATAAAGTAAAATCCGGCTATTATAATCACGGATAATGTTATCAATCGTCCATTCTTATCATTATCAGACTGTTTAATTTTTAATTTTTGTTTTTTTAAGTTATCAGCCGGTTATTGTTATCAAAAAATTGTTATTTATATTTTAAATACATCTTAAATTCCATTATTTTATGTATTTCAAATTTTATATATGACATAATACCGTGTTACATTTAACTTTAAACGGTTATGGAAGTAGATGTTACATATTTATAAATTACATATACAGTACATGCATATTAAAAAAAAATATTAGTTATATTTTTAAAGGGGGAGAGTGGTCTATTGAAAAAGAATGGCAATGAAAAATGAAAAAAAAAAGGGGGCGTGATATTTCCGTGAGGTTTGGAACACCTATTCACGTGACGTGAAGTGAACTTCCTCATGAAAGTTCCTATAGGTGTTTGAGTGTGGACAATCGTTGGCTGAGCTTTTCTTTGCAGTTGTGACAAGAAGAAACCCTCGCACGACATCTTTTTCTCTAACAAACGGCCAACAACGGCTGTCAATCTTGTTGGAAAAATGTTTACACTCACACACGAGTTTTGTCGCATATATTTGTTATATTTGCCTACTCGAAAGACGAGTTAGACGCGTTGAACATTTGCATATAGTATATTTTACAGCATTATAACATATTTTTAAAATATCAGTACCAGTATAGTATATTACATTATAACATGTTGTATATTCTGAATTGTATAATAGTATTAAACATTTGCATATACAGTAGTATACCGTACTTTATAAGAACATAACATACACTCAGAATATTATTACATTATAACGTACTGTATACCGCATTATGCTGTATAATACAGTTCATAATTTACTACTGTATAATTTATGAATTATATAATAGTATTACAACATTTGCATATATCATAGACAGTACTATATTTTATAAACATTAAAACATACAGTATTATACAGTAGTGAATTTTTCAATTGTATATTATTATATGCTACTTTTTATATATTTTTAGTTTACTTTGTAAGATTAATATCAATAACATTCGTACTTCACTGTATACTGTATTTTAGTATTATAATATATTCTGAATCCTCCTCTATACTGTATTCTAAATATTTTGTGTAGTATATCTGTATATTTATATATCTTTAAACAGGGTGGACAGAAAAATATGTTACCATTGTCTTTAACAAGCGATTTCTTATGAACCGCTTAAGCTAGACTAAAACTATTAAATGAAAGTTCAATTCAATATCTTTCCAATGATATTGAACTCTATTCTGTGGTTTCGATAGTTTGCCCGAAATGACCACGTAAAATGTACTCTAAAAATGTTGTAAACTGACTTTACAAGTACAAACTGTTCAGTGCAAAAGTAAATAATGAGTGCTGAAAAAAAGGTGGGGGAGTCAAGTTTGTGATACAAATATCATCCGGCGTTACTGATGCAGATTTACAGACCGATTCCGGAAAAACGTACTGTTGCAATAACGCATCATGAAAGCTCGCTTAAGACAAAAAGACGGTACAAGCACTTAATTTTACAACTTTTTTTTGAGGGTACCTTTTTATTGCGCGACCATTGCGAACAAACTCCAAATTATGCAATTCATAGCATAGCATTATATATCGTTAAAAAAATATTGAATTGAGCTTTCATGTTGTAGTTTTAGATTTTGTCTATAACATAAATGGTTCATGAGAAATCGTAATTTGAAAATTGGTGACAGTATTTTTGGCTCACCCGGTATATCTATGTTTTATTTTTAGGTTACTTTATGGGATTATGTTATATTATATTTTAAGTTATTATTTAAGTTAGTTATATTTTAAGTTATAAGTCTATTTTTGCGTGCGTTATTTTGTATAACAATATTCTATATGTTACCGGCAATGTATATCATCCAGGCTAAATGCATTTTATAAAAATTGCCTAAAAATCTTATTCTATGAGATCTTGCACAAAAATAGAGAAAAAATAAATTACGAAATTCACGTTTTCATTTCAATTAAAATAATACACAGTGACACAAAAAATATTATTTCAAATATCACATTGTATGCCATGACCACACAATAATCAATTATATCATAATAGAAATCTTTTAGCGATGGTAACATATGCTAACACAAAAATATTTTATAACAAATGAATCCTGATCCAGCAACGGCGTAAATATATCAATTAAATAATAACAATCTGTTATGGTGTATTTAGAAAATAAAAATAATTGAAATTGAAATAGCTACGTTGTGAGTTTAGGTTAGATTTTAAATTAGGCCTGAATTTGAGCATATTTTTAAAGGAAATGATGTAAACTAAACCTAAAGTAATCTTAACTAGCCTAAACAGTTGTGAGATGTTATTTCACACATTAGCCCCAAAAAAGCTAGGAATGTAATATACAATACCTGGATGCTATACATTGTCGGAAACGTATGCATTATTTTGTATAACGGTATTCTTTATATTATATTATAGTGTATTTTATATTATATTTCATATTGTATCTTAGTATATTTTGTGATTTTTTGAAATTTGATATTTTCAAAATTTATGTTGTAACGAACATTATTTGTGTTTATAAAAAAGCAAAATATATAAAAATTGAAACAAATTATGAAACTATTTTAAATTAAATTTTGTTGGTAAAATTAATAGGGCAAAATCAAAGACACCATTTTTTATTAATATTCGAGTTTAAAAACTTTTATTAACTAATTATTTAATTTTTTTTTATATAAAAAAAATTATTAATAAAATTATAAAACTCATTTATGTACTGTATATACAATATATTTGAATTATTATTTTATAAAATATTAAATATATTGTGGATGAAGATTACAGTATACTAATAGTTAAATAATAATGTTACACGTCATAGTTGTATCAAATTTTTATTTGACTTTAATTTTTATAATATACAAATATATTATACTGTTATTGAGAATATATCCAAAAATTATAGTATATTTATAAAATAAAAATATACACAATATATATATTTCAATTTTTACAAAAATTTACATTCTTATTTTCAAATTAAATAAAAAGTACTAATATTGAGAAACATAGCAAAAACGATATCTATCGCAATATATTTTTCTATTTTTGTAAAAAAATAAATACATTTTTATTTTTGGATTTAAATGAATGTCGTAAACATGTTTGTGTGGGTGGAATACAAAAAAAAATGTAATTTCACGGGGGCAATTTGTTTTCTCGGAATTTACTGACCTGTATAATTAATATGGGGTGACAAGTGTAATCAAAGTGCCACTACTCGTTTCCAAATCGAATTCAGGTATGACAAGGAAGCAAATAAATAAATAAATAAATAAAAAACGTGTATGAAAGTGTGGCTAGGGGGAGAAAAAAAAACTAATGTTTATGACAGTACATTATCCAACTTAACCCTCCTTCGCTGTCTGATTTGATGGAAATAACTGTCAGGTACTCATCACGAGTTACCTATTTAGACCCAGATTGAAGTAGTTGACATTTTTATCAATATTTACATTAGTAGTAGTACCTACACAATGTATTTGAAACGCGACATACTGTATATGTGGTGTTTTATTTTATTTGTATACTCTTTTATATTAGGTTCATTTGTGAGTGAGCTGATGATTGAACGTATACTGTTATCTACAGTCGTTTAAGGAAATATACAGTATGTACCAAAAACCGTTTAAATCGAAAACTGCATAAGTATAATGTATAAAAATCGCATATATTAATAAATAAATGGAAAATTGCAGAAATGAATTATTCGCATAAATCAGATACCAAATCACTCAACGATCGCATAAATTTAATTTCGTATAAACTAAAATTCTCATAAATCAAAACGGGCAGGAAATCCGAAATGGAATTACTTGAAACACGCATAAATTGAATATCGAAATTACTCGCAGATTGCATAAGTTTTAATTCGAATAAACGAAACATGCAGAAAATCAAAAATGAATTTTTTGCATTATGTATGTAGCCTACGTACAGTATATCTGTATATGACAGTAAGCATATAAACAGTATGTTGTAAAAGAATTTTTGGCACTTTCCTGTTAACGATGCCCCCAGCTTCTACTTGGTGCTGGGTTTATTTTCCAGGTAAGGTTAGGGAAAAAACAACGTACATAAATCATACTTTATAAGTATGATTTATGTACGGTTTAGTTTTTTCTTTAACCTAACCTGAAAAATAAACCCAACACCAAGTGCATCGTTAACAGGAAAGTACCGCATTTTTAATGTACCGTACTTTTTATATACAATTATTTACATTTACACGTTTATATACATATTATATAAATTTATGTACATTTTTCATATGTGTACGTACGTTAGTCAAAACCCAAATGTAATTAAAACTTAATTTCATTGGTTAAAAAAAAACCAATGTTAGGTTAGTTAATGCCGCCGAAGGCCGCCAAAAAGTTATAACTGCAGGTTCGAAAATCGATCAATTAATTCTAGTTTTGACTATTCGAAACTGGGTTTTAACTGAATTTGAATTTTGACTAACATTTGAATATGGTTATAAAAAGAAATGCATATAGAATACTGTACATAAAATACTAAGGGAATGTTTAAAATATCGAGAAAATGTGTAAGGATGTCTATAAGTATTTGCTGTTCGATTTTACATATAATTCTCATATAAATTCAGGGAAAGTATTTAACATGTTTTGACTCCACAGATATTTGACGATAAATTACAGTGCTATATTTCAACTAAATTAAAGTTTATACGATATTATAAATATGGTTACTGGGAAAATCGTTATGGTTAGATGAATAGCTAATGAACTTGTAAAAGTGGTTAAAAAATTCCGACATCACCTGCTCCTTGAGCAGTATTTTTAAACCCTTTACAAAGTGTGAAGTATACTTAATTTTACACATTTTCTATGAAATTTAGTGAATACGGATACAGTATATGGTTCTGGTTAGATGATTAGATTAGGTTAAAGCTGGGATTTAAAAATTACGAAATTACCTACACTTTGTGCAGCTTTTGCAAAGTGTGATGTATAATTTGACTTGATTTTATACGCTGCTTATATAAAACTTATAATCAATGCATACCTAGTAAATGTATGCATTTCCTAGGTATTGTATACATTACCTTTTTACACTACGTATATCATATATACAGTATACATAAAAAAATAAATACTAATAAAAACCAACATTTATCACTGTATCTAGAACGGTTGAAATAACATAACGATGTGATGCATATAGCATTATAACAATGAACTACTGAATAACTCACTATATACAGGGTAACACAAAAATAAACTAACACTTTTATTAAGATGTTTTGACTAAACATGAACTTACTTTCGGAGCCAGCATGTTAAAAATCTATGTTGAAGTTGTATGTGATGTCATAACAACACGAATGTAAATAGTAACTAATGAGGTTGAGTAAAACTATAACAATAACAACACAAATGTAAAACTAATGAGATGAAATAAAACCATTACAGTGAAATGTGTTTTGCACGTTATAATTGTAAACATGAATGTGAACAGGGACTAATGAGGTTAATCAAAATTATAACAATAACGACACGAATGTAAACAGTAATTAATGAGATAAACTAAACTATTATAACGATGACATAAGTTTTCCCCGTCATTATCGGCTAGTTTATTGATAATAGTATGATAATCTAGTTATTACTATACAACAAGTGACTATAACATTACTATAAAATTAAGGTTACTAGAATATACACACTAAGTGTAGCAAAGAGCAGTATACTAACTAGCAATAGCAAGTTAATTTCAGTTATTGTTACAACAAAATAATCTAATACAAAATCAAAACTATCATTATAATAATAACAATGATCAAAGGTGACATTATTATTTAACTAAGTGTTAAGTCTATAAATTAATATATCAAAAAAACTTTTATATACATGTAAATTAAAAACTAGCATGATTTGAAAATTACAGGTGAGTGATAAAGTGCACTATGTAGTTATAGTGTCAGTCTGTTAAGGTTTCAATAAAACATTTTAAACAATATTATTTATGATTTAAAATTATTACTTTAAAATTAAACTTATTACTCAAACAAATGTTACTGTCAAATAATTGGAAAAATTTCTTGATATAACTGAAAATGATGACAAACTGTATATATACACAGGTTACAGTAAGTTTTAACCATCTCAGTGTGACAGACAGACATACAGACACACAGACATACAGACAGACGAAGCAAATTATATTGTTAAGATTACTTCATTACTATATCGATATGGTACTTAATGAAATGTCTAAAATGTTAAAAGCTAAAATTGGAAATGATAACACAGGTACAATATTAAGATCACTATGATAATGTCTCAAAATATTTTATGAGATAATCGAACATTTTAAACTTTTTTTATTTATATTAAATTTAAAAATTGGCATAAAAACTTATGGACGACATGTGGCAAGTGCATTATATAGCAAGTTATTTTATTAACTTTACGATAATTAATAGAAAATCCATATTATTAAAACATTTAAATTATTTTTGCTAGTCTAAAATTATTATACAGGCGAAAAAAAATTTGATGATATTAACAGAAAATTGACAAAAAATTTATAGACGTCAAGTCGCTAAACACTGAATAGCAAGTTACTCATTAACATCATTATAAAATATTATTTTTAAAATATAATAATAAAAATTAAGTTGATAACACATACAATACACAGGTATTGTCATCTATGAAAATCATGAAAACTATGACAATAATCTCCAAACATATTTCATAATAATCGAAAATTGACACGAGAATCTATAGAGCAAGTGCGCTATATAGAAAGTTACACTATTAACATTAAGCTATTTTAAAAAAATATATTTATCTACATAATAATAAAAACTAAAAATTGGAGGTAACAACACAAATATTAACGTCATTATGAAAATATATCTAAAAAAATGTTTCGTGATATGACTGAAAATTTATCAAAACTTCATAGACAGCACAGATGCACTATATAACAAGTAATAACATTACGATAAAATATCTTTGGCAAAAAAATTATAGACCACAAGTGAACTAAATTGTACATATACTGTACCTACTTTATTAACATATACTTAAAAATGATATTTATTTTAGTGTCTATAATAATAAAATCAAAATTAAAAGTGACAACACGGGTATTAAGTTCACTATGAATATACAGTAGACTCCAAAAATATTTCGTCAAGTAACAGAAAATTGTTAAATTTTCATAGACAGGTGCACTATATAACAAGTACTTTATTAGCATTATATTTACAATAAAATATCTTTAATTGGCAAAGAAGAAATTATAGACCAGTAAATTTACTACCGTACACAGAATAACAAGTTACCCTATTATAAACATTAAGATATTTTAAAAAACATGCTTATTTATAATAATAACTAAAAATTGGAGGCGATAACACAACTATAAAGATCACAATGAATATATTCTTAAAAAAATATTTTGTGATATAACAGAAAATGTCAAACTTCATAGACATCAAATATGCTATACAGCAACTTAACTTTGTTAAGATTACAATAAAATATCTTTAATTGACAAAATCATTATATACAACAAATGCTCCTCACTATACAGTATAGCACGTTACTATTTTAACATTACGATATTTTTTTATAGTTATTAAATTATTACTTTTAAGTTATTCAATATTATTCAATTCCATTTATGATTTCTGCAATTTTTATTCCATTTGTGCAATTTTTGTTACATTAGACTTATGTGGTTTTCGAATTTTGCGCTTCTCACTTAATTCGATTTTTGGTCCATTAGACTATACAGTATATATTATAGTACAGTATGTACAGTATTACAGTATTGTACAGTATATTATCATAAACTGTAGCTGCCAGTATACGTTCAATTCCCACAAAGTCACTCACAAGTGAAACCAATATAATGTGTATAAAAACAAAATTTTTGTAGGTGATAACACTAGTACTAAGGTCGCCATAAAATAATCTCCAAAACATTTTTTTTACGACATAATATTAAATTGACACGTAAATCTATAGCCGACGTGCGACAAGTGCACCACATAACAAGCGCGTGCGTTATGATTGAATGGAAGGGTGAGGAGATTGTTATAGTTAACATTCAAGAAGGTGGTTAGAGGGATAGTTTTCTTCAAAGTCGATTAAGCCATCGTGAACCTCCCCTGTTTTTTCCATCATCATCATCATCTCCTCCTCCTCCATGAAAAGAACTTTCCTTTTCACTCTTCACCCATCTTACACCACCACCACTAAACAACCATTCGACCCTCGACCTGGCCACCTTCCTATATATAGTAGCGTTAGGGAGCCGTATATAGAAACGTTAAATAGAAAGAAAAAGTCAACCAAACAACAACAACAACAACGACAAAACCGCTTCGATCTCTTTTCAAAAGCGAATTGAAAGGGTTGGTTGGCAACAGCTTTTGCCTATTAAACTTGTCCAGGTAGCCGTGATCGCCTACCTGGCCATCAATACATAGATGGGTGTCGAAGGTCATCTAGCACACGTTCCTTCTCAATAGGCATCCCTTCGCCATTTTTCTTTTTCACTTTTTTTTTTCATTCTATCTATAAAACTATCACCCCCTCTCCTCTTTTAAAAGTCTTTGGCGATAGTCAAACCAATAGCTATTTATCGGTTGTTACTTCTTCTTCTTCTTCTTCTATCACGAGAAGTGAGTCGAGTGAAAAGGTCTGGTCCTCCTCCTCCTCCTCTTTTCGCTAATAGTGTACACTATGGATGGATGGGAAAAGGGAATCGATTCTGTGTTGTTGAGGCACGAGGAGTGATGTTGTCGCTTTTGCCCAAAACGACATGGCGCTGCTTTTGGAGTGAAAGGAGGCACATGGAATTAGATATGTTAATTGGTAATTGTTAATTGATTTCTTCGGCCAGGTTGATTAATAAATGCTAATGAATCCCGAATCTCTCCCCAATACCATTTTCCTTCTCTCTTCTTCACTCGTTTTTCTTTATGTTGACGTTTTAGACGAGACCTGAAGATGATGTTAAATTATTATTATTTTTTTATTATACTCTTTATATTAGCTTCACTCGTGAGTTTGTGAGTGAATGAGCTGGGAATTGAACGTATATCGTCATCTACACACAGTCGTTTATGAGAATATACTGTATACTTCAATGTACAAAAAAAGCATAAAACGATAAGTCTAATGGATGAAAAAATCGTTTATATAAATAAATGAAATTCGAAAATTGCAGAAATAATAAATAGAATTACTCAAAAAGCGCCTGAAGATGATGTTAAATTAATACTCTTTATATTAGCTTTACTTGATAGTTTGTGAGTGAGTGAGCTGGGAATTGAACGTATACTGTCATCTACAGTCATTTATGAGAATATACTGTATACTCCGATATCCTATGTATAAAAAAAGCATAAAACGAGAACCCGGACCCTCATAAGTCCAATGTATAAAAAAATTGTTTATATAAATGAATAAATCGAAAATTGCAAAAATCAAAAATGGAATTAACTCGAAACACGCATGAATTGAATATCGAAATTACTCAAATATTGCATAAGTTTCAATTGGCATAAATCGAATTTCGCATAAATCGAAACATGAAAAAGCATAAAACGAGAATCGCATAAGTCCATCGCATAAACCGAAAACCGCATGAGTCCAATGTGAAACAAAATCGTTTATATAAATAAATAAATAAATAAATAAATCGAAAATTGTAGAATTCAAAAATAGAATTACTCAAAACGCGCATGCAACAAATATTCAATTGCTGTAATATAAAAATTCGTATGAATCAAAATTCACATAAATCGACATGTGCAAAAATTAAAAATGAAATTAACTCAAAACACGCATTATTTTCACTTTATTTTCAATAAACCATGTACCGGTTTATTATGTTGTACTGTATACCTAATACAGGTACTGAATGTACCTGTAATATATTTGTATACAGATGTATACCTTAACTGTACCTGTATATTGAACAGGTTTATTGTGACTATTTAGAAAACTATATATACTGTACTGTATTCATACGTATACTGTATATACCTATACACTTTTAGTCTATGCTTATACTGTATACCTATGTCGTTTTGCACTTATATAAGACTGAATTGCACACGTTTAAAAAATTCGACAAAATTCTACAAAGTGTTTTTCTATTTAAAAAAATTATAAATAAATTTAATTTTATCAATTAACTACTGTATAATAGCATAGGTACACAACATATACGTGTAAGTTAATACATTGGCAGTTTTGTATATAATGAATTTTGATTTAGATACTGTATTATAAAACTAGACCAGTTTCATATATGAAGAGCTTGCTGTAAAAAGGTGTTTTGTCAAAAAATGACCTAGAAGCATTTTGGAATGTGTTAGGTGCAATTCTACCTTCCCAGCGCATAATTTTGAACAGAACGACAAGATATGCAAAGTTATGAGTGCAAAAAAGTGTGAAGTAGCCCATAGACATCAAGAAAATGTCGGATCTTTAGACGCGTTTTTCTCGAAATTATAAAAATTGTTATTTAACTTTTCACTTTTTACACCAGGCTCTCGTATGTTTTAGGTTAAGATAAATTTTGTATAAATGTTATAATTTAATTTTAGATCGATAATATTAATAATTACGTAAGAATGTTTTCTATAGAGCGACCGTGTCTTTTAGTATGTAGTAATAGTAACTTGAATGAGGAGAATATTCTAAAAATGTAACATGAAACAATGAACCTTTAAAGTACCGTATTATAGTTGTACTGTATATTATAAATGCAGGTATTTAGATTTTAAATTACAGTATGCATATTGATTCTTAAACCCAGTCAAAGTGCGAAACTTGCAAAAATGACGATTTTTGGAATTACCGTAGGCTCCACATCATACGTTATATGTGCCAGAACTTATAGAAGTGGTCTCGGTCTAAGTCTAAAATTTAAAAATATATAGACTTAATTGCTTATGTATTTTGTAATGTGGTCTAAGTCTAAAAATCGTGAAAAATATATAGACTTAATTGCTTATTTATTTCGTAATGCATTTTCCTGAATCAACATAAAATTCAAAACCATTTTCGACAAAATTATATAAATAAACACTTTTTACAACAGTAACAAGTTTTATCAATATATTAAATAATTAAGACTGTCTTTTGTAAAAGTGGCGAAATCTTAAAATCAAAAATATATGTTGACTTATATGTTTGACTACTTCTGAATACTAAGTTGCAATACTAGTTTAAAATTTTTAAAGTTGAAAATAAAAGTTATTCAATAAAAACAGATTTCATATAAGTGCCAGTGGTTATGAAAGTAATCAAAATATAAGTCAAATATTTTGACTACAGTACTTTTATGACCACTGGCACTTATATGAAGTCGGTTTTCATAAAATAACCATGTCAAACTTATTAAACGGTCAAAGACTAATCTGGATATATACTTATACAGTACGGTAGTTACTTAGCTGAAATAGTGTAAGCATGTATTCAAATTCATTAGTGGAAAAAAGATATTTCATGACATTAGGGTATATTTCACACAATAGACATTATACGAGCTACCGGTAACGAATTTTAGACTTTAACAGGGTAACCAAGTCAAACCGTTTAAGACGTTTTCAAGCTCAATGTTAACTTTTGGTCTTGAGACATTAAAAGATATTTCGCTTCAAAGGATTCTTGCGTAAATAAGTAACATTTGTTTAATTTTATATTTATTTTCAATACATTCTAAAACCCAACAATGACTCTTACTGCTATAACACAACTAGTTAGATCACTAAACTATAACAAAACTGTATTAGAACTAGTTACGGTGCTGGTTAAATATGTTTAAAATAAAATTCTTATTATGATATTCTTCAAACCGTTGATCGCCATTTTACACAATCGGAAGTAACTAATAAGACATCATCTTATAAAAAAATAAAGTTTCATATCCTTTATTCCATTTTTTGTTAACTATTCAATTATCTTTCGACACCGGAATCGTCCACTACAATTATCTCTTCTTTTTTTTTATATATATTATATTACATCTCGAATACCTTGCATTCGTTACACACACTTTCTTTGTCGTCATGTAAATCCGAAGTGTATAACCCAGCTGCCATTAAATGACGTTGAAACCGTGAATTAATATTTTTTTTTCATACTTAAATTAAAGGAAGTGAGTTTAACACGAAACGTATATATAAACGTTACACACAAACAAACAACAACAATAAGATTACTTCCGATTAATTTTTTTTAGTATATTTTGCAAGTGTCTATATAGTATGTAAACTAAGTGTCTATATAGTAGAGTGTTCGTATAGTTAAGTAAACCATTTGTAATCATAAAATTATTTTATGTAATTTTATGGTGTTTTTTTTTGTGATGCGATTACACTCACGCGTGTTCATTCACTTCGTACTAAATAATATAATGTATATAATTAATATGTAATTTATATATACTTTTTTTATAAATGTTATGAACTAATACATAGTCTGTTTTTAATGAGATAGATCAAAAAGTTATTGTTATTATTATTATAAAAATAAAATAAAATGGTAACATAATCGTATCGAGTAAAGGTTTAAAAATAAGCCTAATTCCTTCACGAAAATGCATATTAAAATTCACGATTTCTAAATTCCTAAATTCACGATTCGAGTATCGATTATTTTTAAGTTGACTAATAATTTTGTTTTTATGATTTTTATAAAAATATATCTCAAAAAACTTATAATTATTTTTAGTAATAATTAATTTAATATAATTGAAAAGTAAACAACAAAGCGTTTTCACACCAAAATTTGGGTTTCCAGTTATATAGTTTATACGTTAGTCAGTTGGTCAATTTATAAAATAACATGAAAAATATGGATGTGTACATATATTTATTAATGTATACAAATGGATGTATATATATAATATAATATAATATACATTTCAAGTAATATCATATTTTAACATTCTATAACTAGAAAACACAAAACGTCGTAGATTTATTTTTTTAGTGTTGATTTATATATAAACGGTGTTAGTGTATACCGATACTGTGTATTAACATACTTATTCTTATTATTTTGCAGGATGGATTTTTGCGGAATACAACATCGCTGACCAAGAAAACGAATATTTTCGTAGGAAGATGTATACTCTATGAAACTACATTGTTATTATTTGTCCCCTCTTCTTTTGATTGTTGCTCAGAAAGCCGTGTCGCTTGAAGTGGCTTTCGAGCAATAATCAAAAGTTGAGGAAGACAAATCAACGGCGATCAAAATTTGGTGACAAATGATGATGAAGATGAAGAAAATATTGTCAACATCGTTCAACTTCTGAAACATATTAGACACCCTGGTAGGAGAGTCATACAAATATTCACTATTTATATTTAAGTGTCGATG
>JAQIWH010005709.1:0-14122 GCA_034695005.1 Cryptops parisi | reverse complement strand
CTATTATGCTATGAGTACTTCTTATTGTTATGTTACGTAGACTGACAGAATTATAATATTAAATTAAAAGTATGAAAGAAGCTATATGAATAGGATACACACTTTTGGAATTTGGAGTGCACACTTGCTCAATCAGAGTGCACACTGTGTGTAAAAAACATGCTTAGAATGATGCCTGCGACCTCCCCCACCAGCACCATTAAGTCGCCAAGTACTGAACATGCAGTTTTGGTGCCGGTATGTGGCCCTTTTACCATCCAAGGACCACTCAATAGATTATAGTCGTCGCCACATCATCACTGCCAGGCTGGAACAAGCGACGTGAGAGCGAGCGTCCACCAAGCTGGATCACAAAGCTCTCAATTACCATCTACGAGGACAACTGATCCAGCTCTCAGCGTGTCTTTCTTAGGATCATCCAACATTGAACTGACCTCATCGGCATCGAACTTAGGTGATTCCATGATCAGCGGACACAACTTCTCGCAGGCCAGCCTGGTGCAGACCATCTTGTTGCCAGAAAACATTCACGCCATGCATGCAAAGTCCATTGGTGAGGCAGTCACCTTTTTTAATGCTGCACCAGACGTGCAGCAGGTGAAGGTTGTATCCGGGAAACAGTTCTTGGAACCTCGGCAATGCCCTCAATAAAATGCACACTGCGCTAGTGCGAGGTGCTATCCAACCTGTCCTTGTTGTTCCCATAGCATACCTTGCCCCGACAACGTTGATGACCCAGGGGACGTGATAGACGTTTTCCCGTCACCTCCCAGGGCCTGGCACGCGACTTGTTGTGGGGGGCACCTGAGATTGAAGAAGCAGTAAGTGGCATGTTTTGACCTGCACCTTCTCACCACAATCCCATCGAACAGAGACGGGGCACAACAAGGTGCAAAAGAATCTTGACCAAGAAGAATTACCGGAGAGGCTTGAGTGAAGGTGAAATGATAAGCCGCTCATCGGACTAAAGGATCGGTCTCCAGTGCATGACTTTATGCTCCGTCTCAAGGAGCTTCTCCAACTAGAGAAGTCAATTTCGAGGTCCCAGGAACCGATATCACAAAATACCGGCCTTTTTCCGTTACCAGAATCTCGGTACTGAGATCTTCTGAATCCCAGGATTTCGGTACTGACAATAGTACATTAAAACTTGTTCTAAATCAACATTTTAAATCAGCAAGTGCAAGAAGCACCACATGGAACACGTGCATAAACCTCTGCTAACACCCTGCACAGGGAACATCTGAAACTAAAAGTTAAAACTCATTTTTTTAAAAAAACCTTTTATTTACATGTGTGTGCCCAGAGCCGGATTTAGGGGTGGGCAACTCGGGCAATTGCCTGAGGCGCTAAATTTAGGCGCTATTGTACAAATGTATACTGTATGTGAGATATTGTACAGAAATGAACACTATACTGGGAATCACCAAATCAAAAGGGTGCAAAAACTAACATGGGATTTTCTTTATTTTCATTATTTGTCTGCCTCAACTTTTTTCATTTAAAATGATTGACATGTTTGTCCATTTCCTCTAATTAACTACTAGAGTGTAAAGGCATTTTCGAAAAACTGTACACAATAAAAGTTACACATTCAAAATAATGTAGGCATGATTATATCTGGGCTGCATCCTTCTACATGCAACGTTAGTGCTTAGCACCACCAAAGAATGTCACATGTTGCCAATCAAGTCCTACGATTTCTGAAATTGCATCACGTGACAAGCTTCGGTGATGCTAAGCACTAACGTTGCATGTAGAAAGACCCCAGGAGTAAACAATGTTTGGGGCTCGTCGATTTTACTGCACGGCTTGTGTGATTGACAGCTGCACTTATTTACATGAACCACAAAACCTAGTTCCTTGGAAAAATATAACTTTCAATATAATTTTTTTTAATAAAAAGCAAAGATTAAAAAATCCTTGCCCCAGCCTGAGAGATGAAATCAGATCTGTCTTGTATACCTAAGACTACTGAGACTCAAAGAGAGTGCTCAAATAATACAACTCTGTACTATAATACATATGTAAAATTATATATTATTTATTATATAAAATTAAGCATATATTATTATATAGTACAATATATAGATCAATTTTTAAGTCACTTGACCTTGAAGCATAAGATTTTTTCGCCTGCGGTGCTTTTTTTTAGGTGCTTCAAATGTTTAAGAGGTTCCCGTTTTATGTTACGGTAAAAAAAATGGCGGATGGAAAGGTGCACGCGGAGAGTGAACTCCCTCGGTTGCCTACTATGTCAACCCTGTGGGAGTCCTTCCAAATGTTCAAACCAATCTTGCGAGCTGTCATTCAGAAGAAATACGCTACTAACGATGAAAAGTCGCAGTTGGAAGCGTACTTACCTGTTATTGATGATGTCCTCAACCGGGTTGAAAAAACTCGCCTGTCGTCCTCACCCGCGAGCCTGACTGCCAATCTGAAGGCTGATGAACGGATCGTTTCTGAAGCGGATATCAAAGTAGATATGTTCAGAGATGCAATGGCTGCCCAAGAGGACCGTATTAGTCGACAATTAACAAAAATCTATGGATATCATACACAATCGTATTGATGCCATGTCAAAGGATATACAGGAGATTGGATATGAAAATGCCGAACCCCGTCAACAAAGGATGTCAAATGGACCATTGCAACCAAAAATTCGCCATGGCCAAGTACCTGTTGTTGTCAAGGGCGATACTGATGTCATGAATTATAGAAGCGAGTACCCTATAGAGATTGTACATCCAAGTCAATCTCTGATTAAGGAAAGTACGAGGTATGTTTTTTTTATTTTATTTTATTTAAGAATCGACCAGTCCCAATAGATCAAAACAGGATGTCAATATACACAAAGATGATTAGTATAAAAGAACACATAATACAAAAAATGAATTAAAAAAGGAATCAATTAAAACAATGAATGATATGTTTGTATAAAAGTTGATCAAACCGATTAAAAGCGCTCTTGGTTTGCGTGTTTGAATGATAGCCCTGTTTTCTTATGTAAAATGGTAGATCATTCCATTTTTTAAAGGTATTTAAGGGGAACCTTCTAATTGTCAGGTCTAATTCAGTTGATAAAAATTTATATGCAGTTAAGACTCAAACTAATAAGTTTTTCTATTAAAAATTTTTTGATTATGAAAACTAGAATAATAGTGCAATGGGTGTAAGAGGAGTGAAAGGATGCGAGAAATCTCTTTTAGCCGAGTATACCATAACATCTTTGGGAAAGTTAAAATATTAAGTTTTTTACAAAGTAGAGTTATAGATGTGTATCGTGTGCATTTAAATAAAATTTGTAGCAAATTGTTATCAATCACTATCAGAGGGTGTAATCGATATAAAGGAGCATCCCCCCAAATGGTTAACCCGTAGTTAATAATGGACTGTATTTTTGTTTTAAACAGTTGAATTTTTTCTCGATAAATTAGCTGGTTACGAAGTTGCTTTAAAAGGAAATATTGTTTGTTGAGTCTAGATTTTAATTTGTCAATGTGAGAACCAAAGGTCAAAGAGTGGTCAAAGGTGATACCCAAGATAGTTAGTGTATTGGGGGTTTCATGGTGTCTACCAAAATAAAGAATATTGGTTTTTAGGTCGTTTAAAGTCATTGAGTGATCTTTATAATAGTTTCTTAATAGTTTCAAATCGTGGTTAATATAGTAAAATGCTATATGGGTTTCGTATTTTGGAAAAGAATAGAATAAAAAGTTATCATCTATATAAGTCATTAAGGATGCGAAAAGTGGAAGATCAAAGTTGTTTGTTGGCAACAAAGGCAAACAATGATGTTGATAGGTAAGTGCCTTGTGTCACGCCGTTATTAGACGGTATTTGCGAAAATTTATCACCTCCAATTTGGAAACATCTGTTTTTGAAATAGTCGTTTAACAAAGATATGGTTTGAAAGGATAAACCATTTTGCAAAAGAGTACCTAATATTTTTTTTCTAGATATTGTATCGTACGCCTTCGAGGTGTCTGTTGCCACCAAACAACAATTTGTATCCTTATCCCAATTCAGGATAATCTTATCATAGGCAAGGTGAGCTAAATGCAATAAGGGTTCACTCTTGACAGCACCATAAGATTGTGTTGGAGTGGTCTGCATTACAAGATCCTTGATCTCTTGAAACAAGAAGCGGTCCGAAAATTTGCTTAGAAAAGGCATTCTAGCAATAGGACGGTACGATGTAATTGATGTATGGGGACCTGTTTTTTATATGGGTATAATTGATGCCACCTTCCATACTGATGGATAAACAGAAGACATATATATGTGGTTAATTAAATAAATTATGAGTTGTATGTAAACACAACCAAAACAACACAGGACAACACTCAAAAACCCCCAATCGACTAGAAAACTCATCAACAATGAAAACTATTCAAATTCAAAAATGTGTTGTTTTGGTTGTGTTTTGATTATGTTTTAAAATGTTTTTTGTGCCGTGATCAAGCCTTCAAAAATAGGAAGGTAAAACGTTGGCTAAAAATTAATCCACCCGGTCAGTTACCTAGGGTAAGTTTTTATTTTATTTACCTTAGTTTTTGTTTTATTATGTATTTGAGGGTGGGGAAATTGAAGTTGTTTGTTTAGTTTTGTAATAAATTCAGTATGAGTGATAATAAGAGCTTTACGATCATAAATGGGAAAAAGATATGAGATAAGGGGCATTGGTTTGGTGAATAGTGACAGTGGGTCATCACACCACTGCAGAAACAAAGGATGCATTGCAGCAGGAAGGTTGACTTTAGTCTTTATGGTAACAGAATTTACCAGTCGCCACGGAGTGCCAAAAGAGGGTGAGGTGACAACCGCTTTTCGTTTTGCACTCCGAATGGCTTTCTTGTATTCTTTTTTTGTTTCACACAGTAATCGGTTATTATCATTTGATGGTCTCATCGTCCAGATTAGGTGAATGTAGAGAATTTACCTGCCTGCTCAAGTGATTTTCCATCTATATCACAAAATCAAAGGATCTTATTCCTAAGCAGTAAGAAGACATTTGTCTAAAGGGCATAACATACGGAAGGAAAAAGTATTTGAAAATAAAAAACAAAAACAAAAAAAACACAAAGTTACTGAGAAGTCGAAAGACACAAATCGAAAAAGGCATCGTAATACTATATGTTGGGGTATGTGTGAAAAAGCTCCCATCAGTATAGCTAGATCAAAAAAACCCTACATTTCTGCGTGGAAAACGTTCAAGGCGACATCTCTGCAAGCAAGTTGACTCAGGTTCTTTTCAAGCATGACTTCAAAGTCATGCAATGCTCAAAATGATTGACGCAACGGAGTAGGACATCAAAAAACTTTTTTGTTTGAGTTCTATGTTCTGAGGATATAGATTTCGAGGATCCTCTGATATGGCCTGTCAATTTATCGTACAGTAAATTTATTGGAACTAATCCTACAGTAGTACAGGATGATACTAAACTCTATCTCAGTTTCATAGCGCACTGGAGAACTCTATTTTGCCTGAGGCGCCTACCTACTCCAAGACTGTGTATCCATACGCTTCGGACATATTGTTGCTGCGCATGCGCACTTCAGAATATTATTACGTATTTTGTTTCTATTTGGGTGTCACTAAAATCACAATGACGACGACTTGTAGTCGCAATTGATAAAAACTGATCAAGAAATGAAAATCAATTTTGAAAAAAATAGTAACAATAAATATGTCATAATTGACTTACATTTATCTGTAATTGCGACCTCCAATGATGACACATAGAAGATTGAGTATTAAACCTTAGTTGTAATTAAATAAAGTAGGTTTACAGTAATACAATAAATGACTTAAAGACTAAGACTTTGTCTTATTCAGTATATTGTAGTTTATTTTTCTTTCTATTACATTGATATGTAATGTTGGTCCTTTGGACCGGATGAATAAAATAATAATAATAATCATAATATGATTAAATATTATATTGCTATGAATATTGTTCAAAAGTGCATAATACATGCATTTAACATAAATGTTTTTGTCGTAAGCAGTATTCCGTAGTGAATATGATTATTGTTATCATTATTATGAAATATTATTATTATGAAGTATGAAATATTATTATTAATTATTATTATTTTTAATGTTAATATAATGCGCCAACAAAAATATTCGGTTACTTGGTTATTTGTTTAGTTACTTATTTGATTATTAGGTCAATTAAAGTTTGTTGCAATTTTATTTATCAAATATATTTTCAAACAGAAGTTGCTGGTTCTCTTTCGCAAAATTTGGCAGCCCTGAAAAGAACTTTTTTGTTGTTGTTGTTGCGGGGGAGGGGGTTTGGTACTTCCGTGTTAAGCGGTCCACCTTCTGATACTTGCTTGTACTTGCATCTGGGTTTATTTTGCAGGTTAGATAAGAAAAAAAATAAACCATACTTAAGTATGGTTTATTTTTTTTCCTAACCTCGCCTGCAAAACAAACTCATAACCAAGTATAAGTATCATAAGGATGGAAGCGTTGTTGGGGTAAATAACATGGTTGGGGTAACCGACGCCATCTTAAAAATAAAAAGGAAACCAAAGCACTAAAGCAGACGAGACACCAAAGCCTCGCTCAAAGCGCGGCAAAGTAGCCTCGCTTTGAAAGCGACGCAAAGTGGCTAAAGAGGGAACTACTTCTTTCACCTTGGGAACTACATTCGTGCTGTTACTGATTCTCCAGTGCGGGATGAAGGTGGGATAGAGTTTAGCATGTTTGCGTCACTGGCAACTTCACTGACCCAGCAGAAAAGTGCGATTTGACTGCCGGCGTTAAAGGGTGATAGAATACTGGTGTTACCTCCTATCATCGGGCTCATAGTCGGTAATGATTCGACTTTTGACAAATTAGTTTCCGGTGCAACAATGAAGTGTGATAATGATAATGTGAACAGAAGTGATAAGTCAAAAAAATTAATTGATTTTGATGTGTGCAACAAACAGTGATAGTGTCATCTTGCTCTTGTATCTCAATGCACGTTCCATGTTTCCAAAATTGGAAAGAATCAGATGTTTGATTGACCATCATAAGCCGAGGAATTGTGCTATTGTGGAGACATGGTTACACTCTGACATTGAAAATGATTTAATCAATATTCCCTTTTACTCCGCTGTTCATTGTGATCGCCTCTCACGTGGAGGAGGAGTAATGTGCTATATTAGGGATGACGTCCCTTTCAACATTAAATGCAGATGTGCACAAGATAGTCTTGAGATTTTGTGTATTAACGTATTTTTAAAGTTTGGTTTTGATTTTACTCTCACGGTTGTTTACTGACCATCGTATATTAGTACTGATTTATTGATTAATTGGTTGGTTGATAACCTGAATTCTAGGATGTTAAACTGTTTGGTTGGTGACTTTAATGTGTGGTTTGAACAGAACTCGCAAGACTCAAATAGTATAAAATCTATACTACAAAGTTTGAATTGTACACCTAGAATTGCTAATCCAACTAGAGTTACCGTGTCGTCGGCACATTTAATCGCCCAGTTCTTTATTCATGATTCCATTGTGAATGCCACTCCTGTCATCTCCACATTGGCTGGTGCTGACCACCAAACAATATTTCTGACTATGACCATTCCATTGCAATATCATGGACGGATTATTGAACCAACAGTGTCTCTACTAAATTAATTATCGTTTTGACTTGGTAAAAGTACAATGGATAATATGTATAATGCTTTTTTCAATGTATCCGATTTCCCATTTTCAAAAGAGAGCAACCGATAATCTCCTAGCTGGATTGATCAATTGTCTCTTAAATATTCTTTACCACCATGGATTGAGGCTCAAAATTGCGAACACCAATCCTCGTAAAAGTAAATCATGGTGGAGTTCGGAAATACATAAACTGTTTTAGGAGAATAATGATTGTTTTAAACAATGGTGCCTGTATCCATCCAAAGCAAATCGTAAAGCCAAAACTCTTGTCAAAGCAACTTAAAGCAAGCAATTGTTGCTGCAAAGCAAAAATGTATATTAAAGTCGAGTAATGTTCCTGCCCTGTGGCAATTGGTACGACAGGCAAAATGTTTAGTTTCCAAGCAACTTGATGAGTCATTATGGAAAGATTTTCTCATTTGGTGTAATGACCCCTTTGAGTTAGGAACAAATCAGACCAAATTTTTGTAAACGCATCTCCAATCGTTAATAGCACGCCTTTTGTGATTGATGTTGAATCTCTCCCTAAAACTGTGCAAACTATGTCAGAATCTACGTTTTATCCAAATGATATTATTTGTAAAGAAGTTATCTTGAGATTTCGACCTTATCTTCCTTCTCATATTGTACGATTGATTCAGCTTATTTATAGTGAGGCTAAATATTCGATTGAGTGGAAAAAAGCAGTTATTAAACCCCTGCACAAGGGTGGCCCTATCATCACTATGCAAATGTTTCCCCCGTTGCTTCCCTTCTGTTTCGCTCGAAGCTTGCAAACAGATTTCTATTCATGGAACTAAAGAGTTAGATGGAGTTGATCTCCCCCAAAAACGCTTATGGCGTTGTGAGGGGAAAATCTGCTGAAATGCTTTTGGCATCCGTGTATAATTTCATCATACATAATTATAATAACGAATATTATTGCATGACGGTCACGTCGGACATATCAAAAGCGTTTGACACGGTATCGAGAAGCTTAATTCTGCAAAGATTGCTTTCTTTGGGTTTGTCAGATCAACTTCTCAGGTTACTGTCCAGCTATTTTTCAAACCGCAGTATACAAATAGGTGACCATTCCTCGACTAGATTACAGTCATTTAATGGTGTCACCCAAGGTTCAAACATAGCTTCAATGTTATATGGAGTAATATCTAATACACTTTTTGAATTGAGTTTTCAATCACAAATTTTTACGTATCTTGACGATAATTTTTTTCTATTAACTTATCCAAAATATGAAGGCCATATTGCCAATCATCTGATGCAGCAAGATATGGACCTATTACAGGTTTGGTGCAAAGATAATAAGCTGAAACTTAACCCTTTGAAAACCTCAAGATTAGTGATGGATAACTGTAGTGGGAAGTTATCCCAAATTACTATTCTCGATATCAAACTGAACTCGTGTCTCACTTTTGGGGCTCATATTAATTTTTTGGTGGCAAAACTTAATAGATTGATGAATCTCATTAAGCGTATTAGAGGCACACTACGAACCTGTGATAAAAAAATCTTTTTTATCTCAAAAGTAGTTTCTATGATCTCGTACAGTGTAAATATATGGGCCGATGCTAAACCATTTCGCATCCGGCAGTTAAATACAGTGTATAATAATATCTTACGTGTCCTCTTTAAATGGTCAAGATATATATTGATTTCTAAAAAAATGTTCTGTTTTGAGAATTCTTACTCTCAAAAAACTAATTGTCTATAAGAGACTGCTAGAAGTACCAAAACTTGTAAATAATCATTCCCATCCATTGCATCATGTTGCCGCTCTACTCGTTACAGGGCAGGATGAAAGATCGCTAAAATGTATAAGTTTATTAATAATAATATTATTAAAAAATCGTTGGAAATGTGTTTCCCATATAACATCTTTTGTACATGGAATGGTATGCCACTTAGGTTAAGCAAACTTGCAGTGGGAGATTTGAATGATTCCAATTATGTAAAAAACTACAAAAAATTGTTTTTCAATAATGTGCTTTATTCTTAATATCTTTTGTTTTACACCAATTTCCTTTACCCGATGATCTTTCTGATCAAATAAAGAATAATAAAGAATAATAATTACAAATTATAAAACGGTTTCATCACTAAATAATATAATCGGAAAACACTGGGTTACATGAAATCTAAAATGTATCATGAAATATTTGCCACATGCAAATGACACATGTAAGTCACAATACTGTACATATAGGGTTATGAAATACAAGTTTATATACAGTAGTAGGTGAATTACAAAAAAAGGCGCTCAACAATCGTTTTGCCCAGGGCACAAAAAGTCCACGATCCGGCTCTGTGTGTGCTACTGAAACAAGCAATTTCATGCTTGTGGCAGTTAGCTTTCAAATTTGCATTCATAGAAAATGTTTGACTGGATTTGGATTGGATTGGATTGGATTTTTACAGGTAAATTTTTAATTGTATAAATTTGATTCTTGTCTGTTAGTAGAAGCCAGTTTAGAAAAATTGTTGGCTAATACTGTTTGTTTAGTGTTCTTGATGACTAACCTGAACCGGGATTTGTCTACCCTTAGTCAATATGGATTATGGACTATTGGTTACTATTAGTCACTAATTTAGGTTAGATTAAATAATAAAAAAAGCAATTAGCAACAGTATTAGTCAGCCATTAACCCACTAATACCATCATCGGCCAAGTGCACCTCTCACATAACTGAAAAATACCAAAAATTTAAGTTTTATTGTCAGAAATCAAAATGTTCTAATCCTTAGAAAGAACCATGCCTGCAAACAAGATAAAGGAATATGCGGAGTGCACACCAAGCGTAATTGATAAACACATATGGGATTATTTCTAACGTGACAAATCAAAATTTGCAAAATGTAAAAAATTCAATGAAGCATTATAAACGAGTGGCGGTTCAACCAGTGGAGTATATAAGCACATGACATCACTTCACTCCATCAATACATTAAAAAAACCTGCATGTTCATCGGATATTCAACCATCGCCAATTGCCTCAACAAATAGTAGTAACTCGCCAAACATTGTAAAAAAAAATCATCAATTACTTTTTTTTTTCATTGTTAATAATAACGCACTGGATGCAGTACTATCTAGAATGACTGCTATTGATAGCCTACCATTTAGAATCTTTATAACCCCCATAGAGCTATGTAAATCTTTATCTGTTTGTGGGTTTGATGTGCCCAATTCGAAGTCTATGATTCGTAACATGATAATCAAATATGGAAAATACATTCAACAAAAAATGTCAGTTGAATTGCAAAGTTTCAAGTCCCAGTTAGTTAGATATTTGGATTTTAGAGACGCACCAACTGCCAAAAGGCTTGTTATATGGCATCCACTGAAACATAAAGCCTAAATAGCACTATATAATTTGGTCAAGAACCTATACACATGGTGGATAATACGAACGTGGTTCCCTAACACCTCCGGAAGCGTGGGAGGCAGGAGGCAGCGTCTGCGAAGGGGTTTGTAAAGTGGGCAATCCACCAGGACATGATGAACCAAACCTGCATATACATGCAGGGCACCAAGGTGCAAACTCCTTACAAAGCAGAAACGCATGGAAAAATTGTGTATGTCCTATCCGCAAACTGGCCAGCATCACTTTTTTCCTGTCAGCAGAGAAAAAAGTTGTCCATACTCTGACCGTATCTTTGATCGCACGTAGCTTCTTGTTGTCCACTGCGGCCCATTCCTTTTCTCAGACTGAACGAATTTGCTGCTTATGCCGGTCCATTGATGAAACTTCAGTCGCAAAATATGGCTTTTGCTGCTGCATCCGCTAATTCGTTGCCCCAAATGCCGATGTGGGCTGGCACCCATACAAAGACAACAGACTTGCCCAACCGTGCAAGGCAATAAACAAGTCCATGAATGAACAAAACCAACAAAAGCCGAGAATAGAAATCTTGTAATGCCTGCAACCCACTGAAAAAGTCAGAGTAAACCAGGAACTGGCAAACAGAGCTCTGAAGGCAAAGCCATAATGCCCACCCAATAGCTACAAGTTCAGCCAAAAAAACACTGCCACTGATGTTAAACAGATGAGACACACATCCAAAACCTACTCTATCACTATCCTTCGATCCATTCGTATAAATGGCCTCAAAGCAGCGATGATGATGAAGGATCCGCTCGAAGCGCCCAATGTACTCTGCAGAGCAGGTGAAAATCCTCGGCAATTGGCTTAAGTCCATAACAAATGGAATTGGTGGAAACATCCATAGAAACTAAGAGGGACAAACAGCAAGTACTGGAGGCCAAGTGTCATGGTGAAAAAATTCCGCAGCACGCACACCCAACGGTCGGATGACCCTGACTCTCAGAGCATACAGCTGCATGTTAGATGGATGAAACACACACTGGTATGATGGATTGTCAGGGGTAGCATAGAGACGTGCTACGTAACTGCATCTTGCAGCTTTCAGAAAATGGTGAAATGGAAGCTCACACTCTCTGCACACATGCTAATCACAGAGCTTGTTCGAAATGCCCCTAGGGCAATGCAAATACCGGCATGATGAATTCTGTGAAGTTGCGACAGGTACAATGGCCACGCTAATGAAAAGACAACCACACCATAGAGAAGTCGGGACCGAACGAGTGAGCGATACAGCATCAACATCACCTGGTGATCAGCTCCCCAAGATTGGTGGGTGAGGATTCGGAGAAGATCCAATGCTTTTTGGCAACGAAACTTCAGCTGACGTAGATGGGGCAGCCACCTGAGCTTGTGATCAAAAACCAGGCCAAGAAAGCTAACCTTCTCTTTCACTGCAAGAAGACGGCCACCAAGAGTTAAAACTGGATCTGCATACTCACGTCGCAGTTGACTAAAATGAAAACACACAGTCTTCTCTTTAGAGAAACAAAACCCTGAGATCCTGGACCATTCCTCCAAACGACCAATGGTAAGTTGTAATTGCCGCTCTGCTACAGATAGGTGATAGGAACGGAAGAAGATGGCAAGATCGTCAACAAAAAGAGAAGCAGCGACAAGAGCATGTATTTGTTGAGCAATGGAATTCACTGTCACTGCAAACAAGGTTATGCTTAAATTGCTGCCCTCAGGAACTCCTGTCCTAGATGAACAGAGAAGACAAAGTAGCACCCGAGCGATTGCGAAAAACTCTGGCTTTCAGAAAGGATTGCAAGAAAATGGACATGCAGACCCGTAACCCAGCATCGTGCAATGCTCTTAAAATACCATACTGCCAGGTAGGGGTGATCTATATCTCTAAAAACCAATATCGATACCGATATCTTCACAAAGCAATATGTTACCAATATATCAAAAACCGGTATATTAAAATAACCGATATACCGAAAACCGCTATATCAAAATAACCAATATATCGAAATAAACCATCACATGTAAAAACCGATATAGCCAAAAAACCAATCTCTGTAGCACACTGTTTTATTTTATTGGAGCAAATTCTCTTCACAAATTAAACCTTCACGGAGATCTGCATATTTATATAGATGACAACATCCTCATCTATGCACATCCAACTTATGAGACTCATGTTGCACAGATTAATATTATGACTGATTTACATACTATCACTAACTGGTGTGTGCAAAATGGTCTCCAACTAAACCCTCTCAAAATTTCTAAACTTGCCTTCTTTACTCCTAATTCTCAAAATAACCCACCTTTCAAACTATTAGACTGCTGATTCAATAATTATTTAAATTTTGCTCATGTCGAGAGTATTCGCCTCCGCGGCGCCCGATGGCGGCGCTACGATCGTCTTCAACATGGTGTTGCCAAGGGGTACAAAAAGTAAACAAAACCACGTTATCCCCACATTTTCGTCATGGATTCCGAACATAACCTTTCGTTTCAAGTGAGTCTTGCGAAAATTATGGCTTATATTGGGGGAAAAGTTCGATGCTTAGTAGAAGGAGAAGCAGTTGTAAATGGCAAACACATTATTTGTTGCGGAACAACATCTAAACAATCAACAATTTGCCGGATTATGAGTCTCTGCCTGCAGACATCGGACATCAACGGCAAACCACACGAAATAAATTTAACTCTTGTAAAACAGCACGATGTAAATGAAGTATCCGATTTCACCGTTACTTGTACATGCAAGGCTGGTGCTTCTGGATTTTGCAAACACGCTATTGCAACATTAATTTATGTAAACAGGTAAGCATAGAAAAAGTACAGGTAAGTACATAGAAAAAAATAATTGCGGGTTAGAGTCTAGCTGATAGAGCTAGACTTTATTGCAGGACATCTGTCAACAATTTAGAGGATCTCAGTTGTACCGATGTTCAACAAAAATGGAGCAAGAGAAAAAGCAACAATTACCAGGCAACAACTACGGAAAACATGTGTCACGTGAAAAATGTCACGCCTGCTTTAGTGGCCACTCATGATCTAACCGTTATGATGAACAAACGTTTACTAGCAAAGAGGCCACATTCAGCAT
>JAQIWH010005708.1:0-14123 GCA_034695005.1 Cryptops parisi | reverse complement strand
TCCGGTAAATCCCATATCGAGCTGGGGGCTCGAGCCAATCAAGTCATGAAGAGATGAGAAAAAACCATGCATCAAATAACAAGAAATAATTTTACAGCAATATTTTTAAAAAAAACGTAGTTTCCGACGTTACAAAGTTTCATCTTTTATGATATAAAACCGAAAAGTTAAGCTCTTTCCAGCAAAACATAGAACACTCGGAAAAAAAGCTCGAATACAAAGCTCGCTCGAATACGAAGCTCGCTCGTTTGGACGCGCAAAATTTAAACGTCAATCTTTGACATTCCATTTTTTTTCGTGTAAAATTGACCTTATTATAACTATACTTGTTTGGTATTTTATTACAAAAGTAAAGAAAAAAAATAACCACATTGTTACTCAAAACCTTTTTTTTTTTTGTTTTGTTTTCTGTAACTATCTTCAATACATTGCTTCAATCATACTGCAGGGTTTTCGGGTGGAGACGAGACATGTTGGAAAGTAACCGCATTATGACCATATATACAATAAATCACTGGAAAGTGACAGTGACAGGCAGTAAGACCTGTTCCATATATCAAATCCACAATATAAACGATGGCGTTATATCCAGAGAAACAGTATAGTTTTAAAAAAAACATTATGATCGAATACGAGAGGTCCCTGGTTCGATCCCAGTCTGTGACAAGGAATTGTCAATCCTTGTTTTTTTATTCAAAATTTTTATGATTGTTGGCATTTTGCAATGCTATTTAACTCATCATTCAAAACAGTGCATGTTAAACCACAAATGAAATATAAACGTAAAATTTTATAATGTAAAAATTCATAGACCATATACAGTAGTAGCAGTAGAAGTAGTACAAAATGTATTAAAACAGTCAAAGTGTCATAAAACTCGATTGTCGAAGCACGATACATTCTTACACGACAACACTTTTTTTCTTAGACCCACAGCAGTGGTTTTTCTGAAAGTATGTGATAGAATACCTAAAATTCTGTTAAGGATCCTGTCACACGCAATTTTGGTGCAGCAAGTTGAGCAATTTGTGCACAGCTGTGGCATCAGCTTGTTGCTCAACCAATGAAAAGTGGTTGGACAAGAAGCTGACGTCACAGGTGTGCACAAACTGCTCGACTTGCTGCACCAAAACTTGCATATGATAGAAGGCCTTTAGACATTGAGCAATTTTAAAAACCATTTAGGACGTACTTTTCTTCGCATAGGTGTTGGAATATCTTGAGCAATGGCTTCTAGTTCCTCGTTTTGTAGTTTCGTATTTGGTTCTCGTTTGGCTTTAGGTGGGCTTCTTGAAAACTGTAATCAAAACGTAGCTTACGATTCAGGTAAAGCGATTTTCAAGATCCATCTATGCCCAAAGTTCGTATACCTCTTTTATAGTTTGTGGTGATGCTTTTGGTCTCGCTGGTGAGGGTCGTGGACAACAGGAAACAAGTCTGCCACAACCCGGTGATGTTTCTGAAAACCTAAAGCTCAAACAAATGAGACAACAGAAGACGAATCAAACCCCACCCACCAAAAAAAAATTGGCAAAAATTATCCTTAGGCAGACAACTTTCCATCTGCTTTTTGTCATTGCTTTTCTGACATAACCAGTATTCGAGCTTTTTTTCCTGACATTTCAGGTAAACTACCTTTTGCCAACTATAACAAAACACAGCATGCAATAAAATGTATAAAATCACATTGGCTAGTACAAGTAGCGCCAATGTATTTGGTTGAAATCTCAACACATTAGTATGTACAAATAGAATACGTGGTTAGGATTTATTACAAATAATGATGTTACAGCACCACACTGTGTGGGTTGAACTGAGTAGTTTTTGAAAGATCAAGTAGCAAATCCAATTATCGAAAGTCGCTGATTTCGCCCACCAGCCCTCTATTTTGATCATCACAAAGGGATGTAAGGAAGCAGCGCTGACAAAAGTAGAGATAGAAAGACGAACGCCAAGGAGAGAGCCAGGAGCAGGGACATAGGAAAAAGCACCAACTGTGATAACCAGTACCTATAAAATAAAAATAAAAAATCAGAATGGAATGACATTCCAAAATTATATTGACATTAAAAAAATAATCACAAACATCAGTAACCAAGTTTTTGAAGGTGAAATAATCCAATGAAATTAGAAACCATACTATAGGTATCTTGCTTGATAACTTTGACTTGTCAAAATTCAAAACCCAAAATCTGACTTAACAAAATTCTTCAACTCTCTAGATTTAGTAACCTAGAGTTTAATTAGAACATTGTTAAACCAAAAACATTGATGAGTAGGTAGGTAGGTAGGTAGGTAGGTAGGTAGGCAGGTAGGCAGGTACTTGAATTTTAATGAGGGCACCGACTGGCCGTACGGCTGTGTCATTTGGCCCTCAGACTTTATTTAATTCACAAAATAATGAAATAATGATGAGGTGAGGATGATGAAGATGGAACAGGATTTTATGTTGCAGGAGGAAACTGAAGAACCCTGGGAAAACCAGCCCCCGTGGTGTCAAGATCCCTAACTGAAAATTCATATGGCACAAAAAAAAAATTGGTGGTAATGATTAACATCCTCTATTGGTTATACGGACGAAATACAACATCATTTTGATTTTACCTTGAATTTTCAGGATTATGTTGACTAGTCAGGGTTGGATCACCGTTTTGTTGGTGCAGCTCCATTTCCTTCAGTCGTTTCTCCAAATTTTCTGAAGTCAATTGTAACTCGTGCGTTTGAAGTTCTCGATAGTGGAATTCTTTCTCCAAATCTTTGATGTATTTATCCTACGGACAACCCAAAAATTGACTCGTTAATAATTTAAATTTAATTTAAAAATAAAAGTGGAAAAACATCTCAACAGGTGCACTGACTTTTTGTTTGATCACAATTAAAGCCTTGTCAAACTCTTGCTTCATCATTTGCAAGTTGTTTCTATGGATTTTCATCACTTCATCTAGTGCTCTTTTCCGTTCCAATTCCATTTGTAAACGTGATTCCTCTGCACATGTGTTAAACATGAACAAAAAAAACCCATGTTATGGCATTCATCAAATTGTTAATGATATTCAATTGTCATACCCAAAGCTTGATGATTCTCTTCAGTGTATTTTTTCGTCAATTCTACCAAACAAGTTTCGTGGCGCTCCTTACATTTTTGCAATTCATCGTTATGCCTGGATTCTTGTTCCTAAAAATTTCCAGTTCGGCATTGAATCATTTTTTTTCTCATACACTACGTATATGATACAAAGTGCTAACCGATATTACATTTTTATCCTTTTCTAGATCTGCTCTAGTCGATTGGACCATTTCTTCAGCCTGTGTTTTATCCCTCTCGACTTGGTCCGTTTTCTCCATTAACTTCCTTTCCAGAAGTAAAATGCGACCTTCGTACGTGAGCTCCGTTTCTTTTAACTTGGCAGCAAAATTTGTATTAACTTCTTGCAGCGATTGCACCTGAAAACACATAATAAAAATACAGTTGAACCTCGATAAACCTCCATCCTTGGTGCTGGACAAAAGTGTGGCAAAAACCGCCACACTGTAAACGAGGGTGGCGGTTTAAAGAGTGGAAAGATACATTGGTTCTTGCTCTTTAGTGACAATAAGCGAGGGTGTCAATCTTTCTGGGGGCTGTATAACGAGGGTCGACTGTATTATCATTCCACGTCAAAATTGATAAAGAAAAGTGTCATTCAAATTTTGAAATAAAAACAAAATTACGGAACATGGCATTTAAATAACTACAACTTACCTCAAGATCAAGTTCCGCCACCTGTTGTTCGTGTTCTAGTTGAAGTTGTGCTAGTTCAGCATTTTTCCTTGTCTGTAACGTTTCTAGGGCAAACTGTTTTTCGTCTTCAAAATCTTTTTCAAGAGCAACTTGCCATTTGGCGTACTCGTCACTATGCATATTACACTGATTTAACAAAACATACACATCATAAAATGAACTTTTCATTAATTTTATCATGTTTTTTACCGATAATGATCTTTCCAGTAGCCTTCGCAATCTGTCCTGGAATCTTCAACTTGACGTTTTGTTTGATCTCTCAATGTTTTCATTCTTTCGGAATGCAATTCTTTCATGTCACAAATCTCAGACTGAAAAAACAATCAACAAAATCCTGTATAAGAATAAATTTTAAAATCCTCCTTTACTATATAAAATCCTAAACTGAGGTTAAAGTTGTAATTGGCAAATCAGGTGCAAGACATGACATTGCCAATCAGGTGTGAGGCATAAACATTGACATTAGCCAATCAGGTATCAACTATCATTCAGCAATGGAAGTGGTAAGTTTCTACGCATGTAGGTCAATGCTGTCATTCTGGAAGCTTGTCGTAACAACCTTTCGCAGTCTTAGTTGTGAACGCAACTGGTCATACTACTTACTACCGTTCTAATAATTCAATAAAAAAAATGTCTAACCTGTAATTTTGAGATCTGGCGTTTACTCGACTGGTAACGAATTTCCAGTTTGTCCAACTCGTCCTGTGCAAGGTCACGTGCAAGTCGCATTTCATCCGTTTGTGACGTGGCTACTTTGTTTTCTTTCTGCAGTTCTTGCATAAGTCCACGTAGCTGCTTCAGTTCGCTCTCCGAAGATCGTTCTTTTCTTTCACGGTGCACACGTAGCTCTTCCAACTGAGACGTCAGGGTGCCCTTTGTTTCGGTCCAAAGTTTACGTTCACTCTCCAGTTGGTTTTCCAAATTCTGTACAAAACAACAAAAAGTAAATAAAAGTTCTTCACCAAACACTGAGAACAATCAAGAACACAAAACCAACATCTTTGCATTTATCCATGGCATCTTGGTGCTTCTTTCGTTCTGAATCCATTTTCGCTTTATAATCCCGTTCAATTTCTCTAAGTTTCCATTCATAATCATCCATTAGCTGGTGATCACGTTCTGAATTGCGATTCCTTAGATACTCAAATTCCTTGTCGAATTTTTCGTGCAACTCTCGTTTCTCTCGAGCGGCTTCTTCTAAAGTCTGCCAAACAAAAAAAGATCTTTTATTTTTCTTGATAGCTTTTCTTGATAGCTTATTATTGAGGAGTTTGGTGGAATAACAGCATAACTCAAAAAATGTAGTTTTGAGAAAAAGGGAAAAAACTTCTGGCACCTTCAAATTGTAAAATTCCTGTCAACTGGATATTTATAGAAGAAAAATGAAGTTTTGCAAAAAATCTGTTAACTTTAGTTGACTGGCCTCAAGTTCTGGGCTAATTTAAAAATGCAATTATGCCGTTATTCCAAATATCGTTTTAATTTATAAATGCATTTATGCCGTTTGTCCAAAGATAAGTATCTTTTCCATTGTTTTGGAAGGGAAACAAGCGAGTGAAACCACCAGAAAGTAAAGCGACAAAAAGAAACAAATCACACAAAAATTCAGATTTACAATAGTCGCGATCCATATTCTTGCTACAAAAGGTCCTAAAGTGCAAATTATAAGCAACCCAGTGGCTTTATGCTATAGACTGGTCTAACACGATTCAATATATGCATTTTAAGGAATAACGATGTAACTGGATTTACACTGTTTTTTCACCCAACTCCTTGATTAAATTCTACTCAATCAGTGTTGGACAATTAAAAAACAAGTTGAATCCACAGTTTGAAAATTTGAAAAATTCAACGTTTCAGTAATAAATCAAATTTACAGCAACTGTAAAATACACACTTAATCATTACATAATACATCTTGGAAACAAGAAAATATCCATACCAATCTTAGCTGTTGCAAGTGGTTATCTCGTTCCATTTGTAAAGCTGCGTAACGCGCTTGAAGCAAACGATGATCCAACTGTTCCGATTCCAGCTGCTGTTCCAAGTCCATTTTGTTGGTTTCCAGTTTTTTAATGGCATCTAGAACAGAAATTTAATTTAAAAATTATAGCTAATTAATTAATGTTAAGATTGAAATAAAAATTAAAAAACGAACCTGTCTTATCTTGCAGTTGTTTGTTCTGGTCGGCCACACACATTTGTATTTCATTGTGTTTCTGTTGTAAGTCCCTCATTTGTGCCAGCAGGTTAGTCTCCTTGTTCTGAGCTTTTTCAATCTGCGAACGCAGGGTTTCTTCGCTCTGTTTGGTGTGTTCGTTCTCCTCCGTAACGGTTCTCAAACGATGTTCACAAGTGTCAAGCTGCCGTCGGTATTCGTCTAGCTGGTTCTGCAATTCTATTTGTTCACCGGCCATTTCATTTCTTTAAAAACAACAAATAAACAATAAAATAAAATAAAATAAAATAAATAAATAAAACAGTGTTGGTTTTTTTATCACCATGACATGTTAGATACAAATTGCATACAAACTAGTTTTTAAGTTACCTCAACCTCTCATTGAGGAATTGACGCTTGGCAAAATCTTCAACTTTTTTCTGCAAATCGGCCTTTTGTTTTTCCAACACGTGCAGCGCAAAGTTGTTTTCTAGATTCAACGCAGTGTCTTCATTCCACACAAGGCAGTCTTTGCGATTCTTATCTTCGGCTGACACTAATTCATTTAGAGGGCTAATGTTGGGATTGTCACCACCGTTCACTTGTAGACAAACTTCTGCGCAATCGACTGGCAGGAAAATTTTCTTTTCCGAGATTGACTGAAGATTTAATGCCTCCAGCTGATGCTCAAGTGCTTGCTTTTCTTCAACTGATTTTGCAAGGCAATTTTCCAAAACAGCTATGCGTTGCCGTAATCCTGGATCGTTGTTGATCTATAAGAAAACGAATCATCAGCGTGGCAAAGTTATTTGCGGCGATGGAGGGATGGAGAGGGCGTGAGGAGGAGGTTGAAAAAAAAATAGAGGAAAAAATCAACAAGACGAACGAGCGTTCGTTCACTCTGGCAGCCAACGCATGCAGTCTCAAATGATTATGATGGTCGAATGATTACCCTCTTTGCTCTCATTAACAACGTTGCCCCTTGACTCAGCATTGTTGGTCTCCTACAAACACCAGGCAATAAGACCACCTAAAAGAAAACGGACTTAAGGATGTAAAGACATGTGAAAAGATTAACATCCCGCTAACTAATAGCAAGTATCACCTTCATTTGGTTATCGATCAATCGCTGTTCTATTAGTAGCTGATGCATCATCTGTATTTACGTTTTGAGAGATAAACGTCCACTTTCATTACGAGTTCTACATAGCAAATGGATATTTATTCATTACAGTTTTCAATCCGTCATCACCATTAAGAACAAAAAAACTTTTAAGCCAAAAATCTTTTTTAAAAAAAAACAGGAAATTTTTTTTACAAGAACTCCACTTATAGTTTTCCCAGCGTTTTACCGCAAAAAAGCAACTGGATGACAGCAATTCTAGTTTCAAAAAAACAAATGAAAAAAAACACCAAAAACCTAGGAGCGTTCTTTCAACATCAGTTGTATATTGCAACATCTATCAAATTTCTTTAAACGCACGAGACAAAAAACCAAGCAAAAAATTGAAATGTCTCATACCTGAAGTAAATGTGAGAGGAACTACTGAAGGACGGTCATCCCCGTTGTTCGTCACCAGTTTGACCAGACAGATGGACATGTACTGGCCAAGCACCCAAAAGCTGCTGTAATCACCCGTCATTGAATCCGGCCTTGTTCTTTTCTTAGTAACATTCCAATTTGAGCAGATAATTCTGCATGTCACACAATCCGATCTGCACGTAAATGCAGCATCAACATACAAAGACCCCTTTTGTCACTGTTCAATGGATGAGGGGGAAAGGAGATAAGCGAATGGGCACAAGTTACAACTCAATTCATTCAAAGAGAGTGTTTATACAAGTTTATACAATTTTTAAAACTTCATAAACTTCTTTGACGATCAGTCACCGAAGTGCCAAAAATAAAACTGGCTCAGCGCCAAGTAAGAAAAGCACACTGTAATAATGCATGCCAAATCTGGTACTGGTGAGGATGGAGAAAAAAACAAAAAAACAAGGTACAACCAACTGGGTAAGGTTTTTTTTCTACCTTTTGCAAATCAATGAACACTTGGAAGATGCAATCTTGAGTGTAGAATAAACCCCAAACTCAAGTTCAAGATGAAGGATTTCAAATTTCGCAAACCCAATCGTCGAAGCATCTGCCAAACGGATATGAATCAACCGCCAACAGAAATAAAAAGATGGTAATTTAGGATGTAGAGAATTTTAAGTTATCAAATAAACAAAAATTAATAAATAAAACTGAAATGTGAATGAACTAATCGTTCAAATTATTGTAAAGACTACCATTACCCTTAACTCATATGGTAGCTTAATGTCATTTTTTATTTGGCAAGAAGTACAAAACATTTAACTCCAGGTATTAAAAAACAAATCGGAGTAATACAGTACTAATATTGTAATATATGAGCCACGCAATTGCCAAAGTGACTTAAGTACACAAAACAAAAAGTGGAGAAAATTGATAAAATTCATTGTCCATTGAAATACATATAAAATCTTTTTTTTTTCAACCAACATTGTAGAATATATTATTACACATGTAGCTTCTATGTTTGAATTATAAAAAGTTCATCACCAAACAAGTGTTTTGGTATTAAAATTTGAAATCATTCAAAAAACAAACTTAATCACTTTAGCCTGAGTAAGTTTGGCATATTTGTGTCCTACAAGTTGTATAACACCCATTGATTAAAGTGGTCATAATTGAAGAGTTAAAATTCTGTATTTTAAATGAATACAAAATTTCTTCAAACAATTGAAGCGCTTATTTCCAAAACGTCTCAAATTAAATCCAAGAATACAATTTTTCAAGAAACGCTTTTTTTTAATTCATTTGACCATAGACTTTCCATATAATGATATAAACCGTGGTTTTTGAAAGTGCTTTTCAGTAGGAAATAAGTTTTGAGTCTTGCAAATAAAATAGTTGAATCGGTGGTGATGCACATAGTTATCAGAGCCTCTTAACTAAAAAAATTACCAAAAGGGGAAATAAGATGTTTTCGAAATGCACTCTTCAATTTTGTTACACAAGTAGTCTTCAATTTGTGCAAAGCATCCTCATTATGCAAGGAACACAAAAATACTTTAGGAATATTGTTCCTTGTGCACCACCACACAGAATCACATAATACTGAAGTATTCTTGCCCATAATGAAAATGAGATTTTCAATATTTTAAATATTTTCTCGTAATATAATAACCAAATCGCATTTGCAAAACCTCATAAGTAGCATATATCAAAGATTCCTCTGTAAATGAAACTTTAATATCCTTAGTTCACTGAACTCAGGATATTGTCTCATCAGTTTACATGGCAGCTTCAAATAACAACATTGTAGCCTACGGCAAATATCATCCATCTAAACTGTCCATATTGATAGTTCAAGTTGTATCGTTTCCAATGTAATAGTAAAATGTATAGTAGATCCTCTACTAACGAACGAGTTACGTTCCAGAGGATCGTTCGTATCTTGAAATGTTCGTAAGTCGCTGATCAACCATAATTCTGTCTTTCTTTTTTATATATTGTTCCAACTGTAGAATGATTCATTTTGTAAGAGCATGCTACATTAACCATTTTTTCTCCTGCATCCAGTCTTTTAATTATCCCCACCTTCCTGTTCATTGAGATGGCTTCACTGCCAAGTGCCAATGCTATTACAAACTGGGATGCTGCTGCTACAGTGCTGTCCAGGTGTTTGTAGCAGCTAGATTCCGTACTAGGCGGAATTGACGTGCAGAACAAAATTTGATGTTGCGAAAAGGGAAATGGAGTAAAACAAACAAAAAATGTATTTACGATTGTTTTTGTTCGTATCTCTGAAAGTTCGTAAGTCAAAGGTTCGTTAGTAAAGGAGCGCCTGTAATTGAAAGCATGCCTAGAATAACGTTGCATGTAACAATTCATAGTTTTGAGTAAATGACAAAAGTAGTATTCAGCAACACATTGTCACATATTAGGTGCCCAATTTCGAAGTGATATATGTATGTTTTAGGTTGACAACACTAGCTACACCCATATATGAGGCACAGTTTTCCATAATAATTCCAATATTGAATTTTTGTAACATACAACGTTATTCCGGGCAAACCTTCAATTGGGTCTATTCATAATTGTAAATATGCCTAAATTTATATAATCTATTAGACATGATGATAATAAACATTTTCCGATAGTTAAAAGCTCTAAGATTGGTGTAATTTTTGTTTTTGTTTTTAAAATGCAATTAAAATCGTCAAAAATTTGAATTTTGTCACGTGACTAAAAAAACCGCCTTGTGATTGGTGTGACGTCACGATTCAGCAAAGCTCGATGAGCAGTGCACGTTCACAGCGAAAGATCTGTTGTATTTTATTTTTTTCAGCTATTAAACTTTCTCAGAATAATAGTGATATAACGTAATAATATAGGAATAATATCTTCAAAATCAGTAATTTACATAATATTTTAATCATTTGATCATGATATTTGTCATTTACATGACATGGTGATCTTGTGACCAACGTTGACATACATTTTAAAATTGAAATGCTACTACGGCCAACGTTGAAACATGTATCCAAATTAAACTGTTATGACCATTGTTGAAACATCTATCAAAATTTATGCCATGTAGCTATGGTTTTAACTATGTCTCAAGGTAAACCATGATATTGTGGCAACATGTTTCAATGACAAAACGGTGATCATTGTTGAATTACGAATTTTCTAAATTGGTAAGCTATGACCATTGATGAAACACGTTTCAAGAGTAAAATAACTTTTCCAGAAAGTATACGTTTTAAGGTTCAAGTCACATTAAAATCAATGTAGCTAATACCAACCTTTGGAAATTGGTCTATTAAAAGACGTAGCAGTTTGAAACTAACAATTTACGTTTAGGAAATTGTACACATCACACCATCATCGCACCTGATAGGCAGTCATTACACCATTTCGTATTATAAACCCCGAGGTTAAACGTTACGTGTTCACAAGTTCTAACGTTTCCAAAAATTGAAACAGGTTTGAATTGCGTAATTTCCACCAACTTGGTGTTACTAAGCCTCTCGGCTACGTGCTGACAACAGGGGCTTTCAATAGCACGAATCAACACACTCTGCAACGATCGATTATAATACAATTAACCGAAACGAATTAGACACCAACCGCCTAACCAACTTTTAACATTAAAATTATTCCATTATATGAAACATACACTTTTGATAATGTGACACATGTTTTCCACGTTCCTCGATTTATGTACAACACCACTTGTAACAAACAGTTGAGCTTCCCTGCAAATGTCCTTCGCGTGACAAGAAGCCAACCGTTCCAATGTTAATGATAATAATGATGATGGTGATAGAAAACGCGACCGAGTTGACCGGAAGTGGACCGCCGACCGCAAATCTAATGACATTAATTGATCGCTTATTAGTTGATTAGTTATTAATGATCGAACCCGATTCGAAACAAACCGGGCTAAGTGGACCCCCCCCCTCCTCTCGCCCTGCCAACTGCCTTTATGCAATCAATCGGAGAGAAAGAGTGCCACGAGGCATCGATTCAAACACCACGACACACAACACGCACTCCAACCTACCTACAATACCGATTCAATTAATTTGCTAATAGTGATCAACCTCATAACGAGGCTAAACCGATTCATGCGTGGAAACAACTCGTTCACAGTGTCTTTGTTGTGTTCTTCCCATGTTGTGTTCAAACACTCCATCCAACATCCAACGCAATGAAAATGACGATTATCCTGCCTGTAACCATAATTTTCGATTCGAAAGCACGGTTATGAAGGGAGATAGGGAATCACATGAAACTTGACAGAACAAAACGAGTCGATTCTGTCGTTCCGTCTGTAACGCAGTAAATTTTATTTTGTTTTGTTTTGGATAAAAGATCACGTGGGGAATCACGTGTTGCATCACAATTCACACACACACACACAAAAGTAACACCATCCAACACTTGTGCAATATCGCTTCTTGTCGTCTACTCTGCGACGTGAACTTTAAATCGCAACAATGATCCCATCGACTCACAAATGAAGCACCATTTTCCTAACATGCGACGAGATACAAGTACAGTAAAAGTCGCTTATTGTGATCACAGATAATGTTGTCAATCGGCTATTGTTATCATGATCAGTCAGTCCCAAGACACTGATTAGTGTATTTTATCCATTTAATGTTATCAGTCGTTTATTATTATCAGTAAGCACCAATCCCAAAATGATCACAATAACCGGATTCTACTGTATATCCCCCAGTTATAAACAGAAATAACTTCACTATTACATGGAGCTATAAGTTAGGTTATATAAGGTAGGTAACCTAAACTGACTCCATGATTATACAATTTTGTTCGATGATGCACAAATGACTAAATTTTGAAAGTTTGTGCCCCACATAACGATCTGGATATTAAGTTTATCCGATCTGCGCTGTACGTAGCCCTCGCATAAATTAAAGACTTCCTGTACTATGAAAATAAATGCAATGACAAAATACATATTATCCAATCAACAGCAATATTGATATAAAGATTAATGTAGTGCAATGTAGTGAAAGTGGTGTCAATTGGAGTAAAACATTCTTGAAAGTTGTTTTAAAAGCTCTAAACACCCAATGACAAATGTGATATGGTGATAATTTCTTAATATACAGTATGTACATACACTGTATATAGCTATATGAAATTTACCTATACATATGTGTAAATATGCATTAAATACCGGAATGATTTGTACTTTATACTACGACACGCACTCTTTACAACAACAAAGCTAGAAGTAACAGGTTCAAAGGTGGGCAAAGTCAGAGTCTTCTTCAGGGACGGTTTATGGTACGTTAACCTTTGAGGGTCCCCAGTAAACTCGTGCGACACTCTAAAAAGGTCAAAGAGTGTCAAAGGGTTGCGTTGGAGGGCCACGCCTTCGACCGCCCCCACGTGACCCAGGACGACGTTTGTCATTGGTGTGCTCCATGGGCGTGGTCCCTAATCCTCATCCAACCACCAAAAACTTTACACCCCTCAAAAAAAAAAAAATCAATCGGGAGAAAAACAAATTTAAAATGTTGCTGCTACGACACCTGATGCTAAACTAAGGTATGTCTAAAAAAAAACAAGGAATGCGACAACTGAAATGTTACTACCTGGAGAAAGTAAATTATATCATCAAACCATAGAAATCACGAAATGAATTGGAATCACTTCCAAAATGTAAACTCACGACGATGGAATGTCAACATTAGTGATGAGTGAATCTTGTAACAATTATGCGATTGAACAACTGTTGCGCTGGAAAGGACACAAGGTGAAATTATAAACACCAACTCGAAATGTGTACACTGGTTGGAACTATGTACACTAATTATTGAACCTATGTAAACTAGTTGAAACTATGCACAATAATAGAAAAGTAGGTACACAATTGAAAATATATACCAATTTTCAAATAATCATGAACCATTTATGTTAGACAAAATTTAAAACTACAACATAAAAGTCAATTCAATATATTTTTAATGATATATAGTTCTATGCTATAGATTGCATAGTTTGGCGGCAATGGTCGCGCGAAAAAAAGAGTACCCTAAAAAAAAGTTGTAAAATTAAATGTCTGTGCCGTCTTTTGTCTTCAGTGAGCTTACACGATGCGTGATTGCGACAGAGGGTTTTTCCGAATTCGGTCTGTAAATCTGCATCGGTAAATCCGGATGGTATTTGTATTACAAACTTGACGCTTCCATCCTCCTTTTAGCGCCCATTGTTTACTTTTCCACTGAACAGTTATGCATTGAACTTCCTTTGTACTTGTAAAGTCATTTTACAACTTCTTTGATGGTACTTTTATTTCGCGCAGCAAACTATAGAAGTCATAGCATAAAATTATATATCATTGGGAAGATACTGAATTGGGCTTTCATGTAATAGTTTGTTTTCGTCTAGCTAATGCGGTTCATGAGTAATCGCTCTTTGAAAATTGGCGAGTTTTTTCGGTCCACCCTGTACACATGGATTAGCATCAAAATCTTATAGATAACAAGACGGCATTGTAAGTAAGTCTTACAATATTTTTTATAGTATAAATAAGACTATACTTAGACTAGGATAAAAGTTACTCGCATTCGCACACATAAACATACATAGGATAGAATAGGACAAGATGTGCA
>JAQIWH010005707.1:0-14125 GCA_034695005.1 Cryptops parisi | reverse complement strand
TCCTATGACCAATAGTCCTATGACCAATAGTCCTATGACCAATAGTCCTATGACCAATAGTCCTATGACCAATAGTCCTATGACCAATAGTCTTATAACCAATAGTCCTATGACCAATGGTCCGGATACCGAAAAAATATCGATAAAATCTAAAGTTAAAGTATACACGTATACATTGAAAAACATGACTGGTTAAAACAATAACACCTACGAGTGCTATATAGTGATGAGCTACACTTTTGTTGCCCGGCACTTGTCAATTATTTACGGGCAATAAGTCACAAAATTCTATATGGTGAAATGAAATATAAAAAAAAAATAAAGCATTGAAACGACACTGATTGTTGAAATGGATGCTTAATGAATGACATTTTATGATAACATGATCTCTTAAATGTTAGAAATCCATGATAATTATAAAAAATTTTAAAACTTTCAAATTATGGCTCATTGCACCTGAGTCTAGTACTGTACCACTCTTTGTCCACATCTTGATTGCAGCTTTCTATCTTTGCAGTACTTGCTGAAGTTTGTTCCACTTTTCTCTTTCCATCTATCTATAGCCATGAATGTGTCCGATCTTTATTTGACTTTTCTTGGTCTTTGTTTTGTTGATAAACATTTTTCTTCACCGGCATTGTTTTTCTACGTGGCCTGGGTTCCTTGATTCCTGGATTCCTTTTCCTCAGTTTTTGAGGTTAGGAAAATTCATCCTCCATCAATTCATCGGCGTCAATTCATTCCTGCTTCAATTCATCCCCCCCCCCCTCTTTCAATTTACCAACCTCAATTCAATTTTTATCATCTTCACCTCATCATCATTTTTATATTTTCTGATTTAATAAGTCTGAGGGCCAAATGACAGCCATAAGGCCGGTCGATGTCCTTGTTCAACTCCAAGTAGGCTATATACATACATAGGTAGGTACCTATAGATGTATATAGTCTTACTACAGTAGAACTTCTCTAACTCAAACATTCAAGGGACCAAAAAAATAAATTTTGAGTTATAGAAGTACGTTTATATGTATTGCTGGTCATAGGGATCGTGAATAAATTCGAGTTATAAAGAAAATCCGAGTTAGAGGTGTTTAAGTTAGAGAAGTTCCACTGTATATGACAATATATACAGCATATACAATGTATATGACATTTGTCATATTGTATATATAAAGACAATATATATGAGATAATATATAAATGCATACCGGTATGCTTAAAAAGCATTTTTACTGTACTTCTTTCCATGTGATCTTGTTTGGTGCCATATTTTTTACTTACAGAAAGTTATAGCTCTATTGATGCACTAACAAATGGATGCTATTTTTTTCTTCAGCAGATGGAAAACCATCAATCGCAATGATGAATCAGTACCGGAGCAGTTACTCATCTGATGATGAAGGTAAGCAACTCATCTAGTTATAATGTTTGTGGCCACGACTAAACAAATGGGAAGGGAATATGAAATTCTTGGTTAAAGTATATGTAGGCTACATGGACATGACCATGCAGTCTCCTACTTCGTGCAAACGTTTTCATTAGTATCACACGATTTGAAATAGGAATATTCAGTGGTACTTCATCAGTGTTACATGTGAGTTTGTCAGAGGTCAAGCGAGGTCTGGGATACTTTAGCATTTTATCATTATTGTAGCCCTAATTTTAATAAAAAGAAAATAAGGTAGACAAAACCAAGCCATGTATAATTTGAATTTAATGATTGAACAGCTGCCAAGAGTCATTCAGTAAGCTTTTCAAATTTGTATAATATTTTAGACTTTCCTTGATTCTTTTGGACAAAATGGCCTTCCTGGTTTCATCTCAGGTGCTCAATGTTTATTGTTAGGCTTATGTTTCTAAGTGTAGGAAAAACTGTTTTTCAGGAGTTTGGACAAGATAGTTCACAAATTACACTTGGCATGAAATGGCTGTCTGGTAGGCTATAGATGGATGAGACAGTAAAAATGTTCATCTCCAATTTCTTGAGAATTTTACTGTTAGCAGTTTATGCTGTCAGTTAACTAGTGAGCACCAACATTTCTAATTAAGAATAAGAAATGATAAGATAAAGTGACAATGTTAATCGAATTTTATTATAAAAGTTGTTCGTTTTTAACTGATCTAATTATCAGAAATATTAATGGTGGTTCATTTTAATATGGTGCATTATTGAATTCTTAAACTGCATCCAGTAAATTTTTGTTTCATTTTTAATTACTTCAAAATATACATGCACCATTTGGTTTAGATTCTGGGAAAAATCGTTATGTTTTATGGAGATGTCAAAGTTTTGTTTAGGGCTACTATGAACAAAACGGTAATGTAAATTATAGTAATGTTTATGGGAACATACATACTGATATTACTGCTAATTATGTTCCAAACTCTATTTTATATAAATGCATTCAAATAAGTGTTTCAAAGAATGAAAATGTTTTTGTTTTAAAATAAGTATACGGTACTTTTTATGAATTATTCGTATATGTTATTTACAATTATATATCAGTAAAATTACTTTTGTATACAGTACAGTACATGGTTAGACATTATGAATAGCCATATTTAATTTCTTTGATGAAAGAGGAAGGGTATGAGGCAAGATCTCGTGGTGGGATGCATCTAATAATTAACATGTGTGATATACCAGAGTATATGTACCAGACCAGAATGTTTATTAAAGTGGTATTTCTTTTGTAGTTTAAACTGCAACAGAAAATTAATATTATTTTACACCCGTGTTACAGCAGCAAACTCCTTAATTCGGTTGCTTCTAAATTCAGCTACATGGGTGCCATTTGAAATTACATATGCAGTATGTACGTATTTACTTAAACTTGTTGCACATTCAATGCAAATTCAATATGAAAAATGTATGGGTGATCCAAGTTGCAATGAGTGACATTACGCTCATCATAGTGTAGGTGTCGAACTATTTCACGTTCACCCACAAGACACAACAGGAAATCAGTTTGCAAGCCCTTAAAATAATTAAGATATGTTGGATTTTTTCAGGGTTTTACTGTATACAGTATAACAAAAGAACATCTTTTGTTCAATAAAGTTTTTTTACTACCCATTAATAATCCTAGGACAAACAAGAATGGCTTTCTTGCTTTCTACCAATGGATACTAGACTACCCATAACTTGGAATTGAGCTGCCTAATTTATGTTTACTCAAGAATTAATACATTTTTAGTGAAGTGTTGTACTTTGATGTCATTGGAATACATCCTATTAAATAAAACCTAAACGACTAATTTTAATTTCGATTGCTCATTGGTTCTCAGCACCATCAAATGACATTTGTGTGCACGAAATTTCAATTGACAACACCTGATCAACCTACTTAGGAAGTTGTGGACACCCAAGGGACAGGCTTATCATATTACCAACACACAAAGGGGACAACTTTTTCTGTTTGGACTATTCGAAATGCTAGGCACCTGTGATGGGCTATTTTCTAGTATTTATATAAGAGTTAGTTTTGGGACTGGACATCCAAAAACGTCTGTGTGGAAAAGCGCATCACTTGAAATTATACTTATACATAGGTACAGGATGTTGTGTTGTAAGAGATTCCTAACTTGGGATGACATCTGTAAATAAACATATATCAACAAAATTTTGAGAACTACAATATATGGAAACATATAATTCGAAGTGTTAAGTAAACTTAAATTTATCTCAACTGATGTAACTGGTGATTGAAATCGACATAATGAAACTGCTATTTTATGCAGTGCAAGTAACACGCTAGACATAATGGTCAAGCTGAGCCACTCTGGTCTTGTTCATATACTCTTGGTAGTATCTTGGAGCTGCTCTAATTACATCTTAATGGATTTATGGCAAAACCTCAATAGAAACAGTAATTCATATTCAGAAATTAAACCTAACATGTAAAGTTCTTATTTTCTTATTCTTGTTCTGGTAACGACAATATTGTTGGAGTTTTTATTCATGAACAACAATCACTCAGTAGGTGTGCTATAGCACATTGGCTTAATATTGAATCAACACAACCGTTAAAAAAAATATTGGCGCAAATCTTCACCATGCTCATTCTTATGAAACAATGGATAACAAGGTTTTTATATAAATGTAAAATGGTGAAATGTTGATAAAGCAGTTCGTGTTTCTGCTCATTTTCTTGATCTTACCCAGCCTGCTGTTTCTTTTAGTTGCTTTGGGAGTGTGGGTGCTGCTATTATTTGAATACTCTTTATTGCCATCAAATACCTCAACTATCTTCACGTATGACAATGGCAGCTATGAAAAATGTTGTTATTGTTTTAAATCAATGTGCCGTTATCTCTTTTTATGAGTTTTTTTTTTTTTTAAATGTTTCATTATTTTCCAATATTATTCAAAACAATTACAAGAAAAAGCAGCTTTTAAAATTAAAAATTATTAAAAGCTTCTATGCTGACCGGGTAGCATACTAGGGTCATACCAAACGTTCTGCACAGTGGCCATTTTTTAGGAAAGCATACAATAACAAAGAAAACTTTCTTTATTGTCATTCAATGTAATTTCCTCCGCTATTAATGACTGCTTGTCAGTTGTATTTTAGGTGCTGGTTGTTCTGTATAATACCATTTTTGTTGATCTGTTGGAATACTTGGATCACATCCAATACTCACATTCTAAGGAGTAAGTTAAGACCAAAAATGCGTCAAACTTGCCTCAAGTTGTTGTAAGCAAAAGTAATCTTGCTCCATGACCACACACCTCTTGTCACTGTGCAGTGGCAAGGTACAGGTACAGGAATTTTATTGATGTGAAACTTTGTCCCACTCATTGTACAGCCCTGAGTTGGATTTTTCCAAAGTTACAAAATCAGCTCCATTGCATCCATTGCGAAAGCTGTCATCAGCTGTGACCTGAGTAATCTGAGAGCTCAACAATATGGCATACTACAGGGCGTCCAGGACCTTCTGCACCACTGACAAGTTGTCATTTGGGGGTCTGCATTAAAATAACACTAAAGAAAGATTTCTTAAAATTTTATTACTTTATACTTTCCGAAAAATGGCCAGGGTGCAGAACGTTTGGTATACCGTACCTTCGTACCCATAATAATTTGTCGATGTCCGAAGCTTTTTCAACCACGTGACATCCCACGTGACAGCGAGTTTATTTTGTATCTTAAAAAAGAGATAATCTGCTCCCCCCCCCCGAGTGGTAAATTTACCAGACCAGTAAATTACCAATTCAACAGATTTTCTAAATATACATGTTAAATATACATGATTAAATAGACAAAGTTACGTAGTAACGAGGCTGTTTTTCAAGGAGTATTCTAGAACTAGGAAACTTTTTTTATTAATTTTTTCTTTTACTTGTTAATAATGTATTTAAGGGTAGGGGACCATTTATTCATTCCCACATTATTCATTCTTTTGCCGTATGGTGCTGAACCACCCAAAGCATATGAAAAATCTTACTCTGTACGAAAAATAAACAAATAGAGTCTATGAATTTCATACCAGTCATTCCTGCATTATGGTTGTGCATTTAAAATCAGCCATATTCAAGTACAGTATATAACAAATGAAAGACATGCCAACATTATGATTCATAATAGGGAGCATTCTAAGCTTAGGTTTTGTAGAAATCGGATTTTACTGTGCATAGTAATTGTTATTAATATCCCAACATCAAATTCTCGGCCAATTGGGTATTGTCATTTCCAGCATTGGCACTGATGATTATTGTTGGGAATGGAATGATGTTTAACCACATCTGATTGGCAATGGTAATTAATTACATCTGAAACAACAATCACTAGGCTGCGCACGTGCTCTCTGAGCAGATCAAAATTAGAAATGCGACTCTCTGGACATTATATTTTTAATAGAATGTTGGGTTGCTCATCTACCCTCACTGATGTTTTCTCTAAAAATACTCCTATGTCAGTTAAGTTATAAGTGAAGCCATTCAATTTATTTGCAACTTATGTGTAACGTATGCTCTTGGTATGTCGAAAAAAAATTAAAGTAGTGATAGTTTATTAATATTTTGCCCCTAATTAGGAACATGCTTTCACTAGGAATCGAATAGTCTTTTCATATGAATGATTATTGATTACTATATATTTTTTATGTAGGGGAAAGTAGGGCAATTTGATGATGATGAATAATTGATGATGCTAAGGAAATTGATGTAAATTAGATACTAATATTACCAGAAAAAACTTTATTGCATAACAATAGACCTCAAATTGTACACATATTGTTGAAATATCTGTATAATTTACAAATACGTTTTTGTAAAAATGTGCAAAATTGTCATCTTTGCGACATGTCTGGTAAGATGATGAACCTGAACATATATTCTAATAATGGTCACAAAAGAACTGGCACTATCCCTCGTAGCCCGTACAATCTTTGTGCCACCAATTATTGCAGTTTGAGCACATGATCCAGCATTTTACTGGCGGATCGATATACACTTTCCGACGTGCTACTTATGTAGACGTGATTTTGGCTGTTGATGTCATCTCTTTTTTAAATGTGACCTATGTCGAATTGCAATCTGTTTTTATTCTTCTTTCATTATTGCTCATGTTTTTCTATGATATTTTAACTAGTGTGTTTGTAATGACATTAGCCTGGGTTTTTTCTTCTTAATATGGTTGGCTATCACATTCGTCATCTTACCACCAACGCTAGTAAAATTTCAAAACATGTCAACATGTTTTCCCATATTGTGGAACGATAGCTACAACAGCCATTCGACCTTATGTAGTCCAGATCTATGTGCTATGTACAAAAATATCAAGCTCTAGACAGTCATGTACAGTGTACACCCTAGTTGAAAATTATGATAGACTGACTAAAATATTTCAAAAGTGTTTAAAAACCTACCTACTGTAGTTAAGGATACCCCAGTTGGCAACAGCTTAGCAAAAATGGACCCCCCAGACTTTTCAAGAGTGATTGCTGCATTTAAGAATGCCCATTTGCTATTTACCCATAGTTTTTTAAGAAACCCCAATTCGTCATCTTGCCCACCTTGTCAACTTGCCCTACTAAAATATGAGAACTACATGTGAGTTCCTATGATTAAATGAAAGCAATTGTGATAGAATTTATTATGAATGACTGAAATTATAATTTCTATTGATGTTCCATGCATAAAATCAACTTCCAAAGTTTTTAACGTAATATTTCAACTAATGAAATTAGGTGAAATAGTGCAAGATATCCAAAACAATAGTGCATGATTAAGAAAAAAACTAGTATTTGTTCTTAATCAAAATTTGTTTTTAACAGCAGTTTATATCTCAAACAGTGAATTCGAGATGAAGTAATCCTAGTGAATTTAGCAACATCAAAGAACATGTCTCTTATAACGAATTGTCTTCACATGTCAACTTTTATTATTTATTGAACAAGTGAAGTTTATCATATTGAAACAGCGTTCCAAAAATAAAATCAACCAAGTAACGTCTTTTACATGACATGCTTTGTATTTTTCTGTGTGTGTTGTACTTTTTGTTTTGGCACTATCTATTATGCAACAAACCAATCTGTCAATTTAGAATAGACAACTTTTCTGCATTTTAATTCTGATATTCTTTAATTCTTGGTTGATTGTGGATTTTTGTGTATTATTTTTAAATGCGAGATTAATTTGTCATCCCTTCACACGGCTTGAATGATATACATCTGTATTGTAATGTATGTGAAGAATGGAAACTTAAGGAATGTATTATTCTGTATGGTATGTTTTGACTTAGAGAAATATATGTGCGCTATATTTTTATTGTATGCTTATGTTACACTAGAAGATTGTATTGAAGTTAGCATGAATTTATTTGAAACTAGCATTTGTGTAAATAGCAAGATTGCTTAATTTAATACACTTGACAAAACGAGTACAAGTAAGAAAGATCAAAGCTCCTTACTTTGCTGACAGGATAAGGAAAGAGGTCCCTCGGAAGGGCTGAAATTTGATTACCCTTTCAGTAAGGATAGAAATTTGATTTTTCTATAGTAAGTGTTTTATGTGGCATCTGTCTATTTATGTGCTATATAAATATAAATTGTGGCACCATCGCTGTTGAGTTGAGGTTTCTGATGGGTTTCTGTCTAATGAACTATTATTTCCTATGGTATGTTACACACATTTTATTAATAACAAAACTTTTAACTAACTGCATTTTTTCTGCTTTGGTTCTAACCTTCTAACTGCATGCCTGATGCCTGGAATGCAAAATTGTTGCCGTTGTACCCTTCTGAAAGCTATAAAAGATACATACATGTAGCTTGTTTATTGTTGACGTTCAGTTTTCTGAAAACTTTGCATTGCATGTATGCACAAATGTTGATGTGGAATGTATGTAATGCTAACAGTATTATTTGTTCCCATTGTTTTTCCTCTAAGCTGAGAATGTAAACGAGCATAAACATGTTCGCCGTGTGCCACAGCAGGCTGGTAAAATCAGGAAGAATGGCATGGATAAAAGCGACAATGTCAAGCTGACCCCTACCCCTCCTTCACATGATTACGTTAACATTCGAACACTGAATGTCAATCTACAGTCTGAAATAAATTCCACTTTTAAAACCAAAAGCACGGATGCACTCTGCAGCCACGTAGAAAGTAAAAAAGAATACAAAGATGAATCTGTGCAGACTAATTTCCCATTTGAGGATCCATTCTGTTCCGAAGAACTAAGACGGAGTTGGAAGCTTATGATGCTGCGACCACCTTCATCACGAGACGATAACAGCAAATACTCAGATAGTGGATATGACACATTACGACCTGAATGTCCATCACCAAGCCGTAGTTGTATTGATTTATCAACTGATAACCATCTTGATTGTGATGCTCCACAGAATTCTCATTCAGCTGAACTTTGTGGAAAGCGTGACATGAGTTGTCATAAATCTTGTGTGAAATCTCCTGAAAATAACGATTTTGTGGTTCATGTGTCCTGTTCTGTGAGCCAAGGTAAAATAAGCAGATGCATAGAAGCAGTCGACGTCTACACTCCTTCAAAAACATTTGAACATTCATCATTGAATAATTTGCCGAATTGTAATGTGAAAAATGAGCCAAAGAAACATACAGAGAAGTTTTATGATGATATCTCAGAAGTGAAAAAATACATGCAAACTTGCAATACTAAAAAAACGAAACCATTGGATTCAGTTAGTGAAGCAAATTTAATTTACAAGCAAAAATTAAGCATAAAACGCCTAGATGACTTGACTGCCTGCTCACCAGTTGATGATATTGGATGCAAGAGTCTTCCAACTCTTGATGCACAAGCAACGAAAATTACTTCGCTCAATCGAGATATGCTTGCCACCGATCCTAATGATTATGGTGGTAACATTGAAGCAACAAAAAGCTGCTTGCCAGTTAATTTACTAAATCTGGACCTACTTGACATGAATCATCATAATGGCAATGAAATAACAAAAGATAAAGAAAAGGACAGCCCACCAAAAAATATTGTTCAGGAACGCATTCGCATATTTGAAGCTGCCAATAACGATGTCAAAAAAACTGACGACACTCTTAAAAAGAGCTTGTTATTGCATCAGAGTCAAAGCAGTGACAGTTCGTTGCATGCTAAACAACTTGAGTTAAATCGTAAGCGAAACCACAAGTCTTCAACTCGTCGACAGTTTCATAGTGACACTGAAGCTGAATTATATGGTTCTCGTGTTAGCAGTGACAATGAAGATGATTGCAACGTGAGCAAAAATGTAAATGAATGCATGAACATTAATTTCCCACTTGATAAGTATAAAGCATTTATAAAGAATGATCAAGAGCCTACTGAAGAATATTACCTGCCAATGGGAGGAAAATTTCGTAAATGGTTGTTGGAAAAGAGTGTGCCTCGTGTAAATGAAAATGATGAAGCCCAGTACATACAAATGCATGAACATGGGTTTTTGAGTCGCTGTACTGATGATGAAAAACATTGTTCGTTTAAAGATATCATCAACAGAAGTGACTCGTCATCATTTTCTAATGCTTATCCACAAAATGAAGAATGTTACGATGATGCAGAGAACATTCGTGATTTGTACGAACCAATCTATGCAGAGCTGAACCATTCTGTTATAATGCAACACGTAACTGAAACTGCTGAAAATGTCGAAGCACTGAAAAGCGAGACTTTACACGAAGATGATTATGAAGAACATCAGTATGAAAATCTAAATATACCTGATTTGTTAATAAAAGGTGAACTTAAAGAATTAGATGTATTATCAAGTGCATCTGATGCCGATGATGAGGCAAGCAAAGATCTTAATTTGCCATTAAGTTTGAATGATTCTTTTCGACCAGCTTCATATTACTTGAAGAGCAAGAAATATAAGAAGTTGGAATCCGATTCATCTGATGAGGATCTTGAATCTCCACCACCTATACCTATGTCACCTCCACCGCTGGATGATTTAGATAACATTTATCCACCAAAACATTTGAAAATGAAAGTAGACTCTATTAATGAATCAAGCACTTACTTCTCTTCAACAGACATTCCTCTGAGTGATGATCAAAAGAAAATTTGTGCCATGTCAAATGAGCTAGCATCTTCCCCACTTCGCACTAATCTGAATTATTCATACTATCGAGTTTACGAAGACGATTCACTATATGAAACTGTGAAATTGCTGAAGCCTCCCAATTCTTTAAGTGAAAAATCCGACGACTCTCATACATATCAAGATGTTAAACCTTTTGAACTATTTAAAAGCGATTCCCAACAATATTCAGATCCAGGTGCAACTCAGGAAATAGAGTCCAATTCAGAGACAGTTATCAATAGTTCATCTCGCCCATCAGATTCAATTGCACCTCCACCTTATTATTATTCTGATTTATGCAAATGCCCAAACGAGTTTGGCAGTGCGGAATTGTGGAACCAATCATTGAAATTTGAACAACTTTTAAACAACTCTAGACCACTCAGTCCTGCTTGTAGCAAACAAGACATAGGCCGGAAAGTAAATAAGATACAGACACATATTTTACAAAACGTTGATCCACAGAATGTTGCTGAAGAATTGACCCGTTCTATCAAGCTACTTGAGTTGAAAAATCTCAGCAGTGCAGAAAAAAATACATATGAAGCTGATACTTTGAAGATTCATCGCTATCGTGGTCCTGTATTGCAAAGAAATGATGATCTTCGTAACATGTTTCCATTTGGATTGAGAGATAAAGCGATACCAAATGCACCCGAGTTCTCAATGCCACGCCAACGAAGATCTCGGTCTCTTGAAGGTTTGCTCAACATTGATGCTGATGTTTGGACAGAACCAGCAAGTGCATCTGCAGCATCTACAAGTGTTGTGGTGGATGTTAATACTGAAACAAGTGCTTCATCTTTACAGAGAGGATATCCCCAGAACTCTTTTTTAGGACAAAGAAATGGGGATTTTCCCTGTGGAGATGGTGGCATCGTGAATAAGACTAGTGGATTGAATAAAGATATGCGTCGCATCAGTCGATCGCTTGACGAGTTAGACAGTATTACTCATTATGCTGAAACAGATGGTTCTGAGCTTGATCGTGAAAACCTTCGGCAATGGGACATGTTGTCTTCAGCTCCTTTCGTACAAGATGCTGATGAAGTTTCCAAACACCAGAAAGAAAAGCCACTTATAGAGAGTCATAATCAAAGTGAAAAAAGAGAGAAAGAAAAAATGTATCATAACCAAGAAAATGATAATTACATAACTGAGAAACAAGCTTTACTAACACAGCAACAGTGTGCTTCATATCAAAAAATAACATGCTTGAATCGGCAAAAGGGTAATGAAACCTTTAAAACTTATACTGGTAACAATTCTAGATTAATGGAATTGTCAACAGATCATTACACACAATGTGACAATGTGGACTTGGAAAGTCGACAGTCATCTGTAGCTCACAGTAGGTCGAAAAAATATTTTGAGGATAGAGATTCAGAGATGTGTGCAAATGATGACTTAAAATTATTTAGTTCTGAAAATCGGCAATTAAGTTACCCTGGAATGGACCAACGGATTGCTTCTGATCTTTTACAAAAGCGACAAGAGAAAGGTTTACCCTTGTCCTCAGACATGGTTTCTGTGAACCATTTATACAATGACAGTAGTGAAAATGAGTATGACACCAATCACCACCAAGAAGCATTTACTACATTCACACTTAAAAAAACAACTGGAAATTCCATTCCACAATCCATCAGGTTTGGTGGTGGTTCAAGATTAGTCAATGAGGATATGATTTCAGGTTATCCCTTTGTCCACTCAGACAACATTAACATTCAACCTCGCTACTTTCATTAACACTACATAGCTCATAATTTTCAATATCCTTATTTCATTTTGTTAATAAACAAAATTCTTTATAAACAAAAACTTTATAACAATTTAACAAACCTAAAAATAAGCAATTTTTGCTTGGGCTCTTTGGGAATCTAATGTTACCTTATGTTAACTTATTTTAAGTGATAAATTTACTAATTGTACTAATCGAGTATCTCATCCATCCGCATGGCCTAGAGTCGGGCTCAGGATCCTTCAAAGGAATTTACCTGTCACGAACACAGCCACGCAGGCGCAATAAAACTGATCTTATACTGGAAGAGCCCAACTTATCTTATCCGGAGTTGCATCTGCGAAATGTAAGTTTTGATTTTATATTCTATTAATTTACAGTCACGTTAACCATTAAATTAAGTTGTTGAAAATTTAATCTCATTTCTCACTGAAGAATCATATCTATGCTATTAACAAGAAAATAGATATGCAAACATTTTCTGTCTTTTCTATTGCATTCGTAACTTGGTGTTTTTTTAATCAAATCAAATTGTGTTCTGTGGACATAATTGGATTAAACATGAAATCAGCTAAGTTGCATTAACATTGTGGGTTGTTTTTTTGTGAAGTTACAGAAAGCTCAATTAGAGATTCACATTTATGAATCATCTTTACAATGGTCATCTTTACAAAACTCACGTTTCTAATGACAGTGTAGGAGAGTGATCATTTATTTTTTCTTATGTATTGTATTTACGGGTTACAACTCATGCAATTCATATAACCTTGTTGATGAATAGTATGTAGTAAGACATCAGGTTAGATTCCATCGCCGAAAAGCGGATATTCCCACATATTGAAGCATTATTTTACTTGCAAATGCATGTAAATGTTCACACTATTACATATTTTGTGTGCAATAGAACTATGACTAGATAGCAGTGCTAAAGTAAATGCATTTATCATACCTAAAATGTGTTCTTAAGTTCTGTTTGTTTTTTACTAGACCCAAAGTCTGAAGTTTCCAAAACATGGCAAGCAGACAGACAGCTCAGAAGGAAGTAATTCACGGTTGAGTATGTCAGCTGGAGACTTACTTGGAAAAACTGTAAGTTACATTTAGATTTTATTGCAATCCAAACACAAGCATTAAGGAAAACTTTAGTTTTTTAATGCAAGCTTAAGGATAAATAAATAATCTAGATCATGTAGTTCATATGCGAACTATGCAGAATCATATTAACTTGTAATTTTCCAGCAGGATGAATAAAGTTGTAGTAAGTAGTGCCATTTTTAAATTAAATCATTGAAAAAGTAAGGCAGGCAGCAAACGAGCGCAACACATCACCATGCTATGATAGCCAATTATTCTAGGCCAAGGAGTATGCCCTTCAAGGCGATCTAAATTTATGTCCTCTTGCTATTCGCAAAAGGTAGGCAGATGCAATGGTGAAATTGACTACAGTGGCATCCATCACATGTTGAGCAACAAATAAGCAGCCAATATCTACAAGGGCGCACTGCAAATAGCATAAATATCTGGATGGTTTGAACATTGGCCATATTCACTTCCCATTCGAGTGCAATGGATCCCAACTGTTATTAGACATATTCCATTGATCATTAGGAACTGGATAAGTACCCTACAACAAATCGTACCCAAGTCACTCTTGTTTGCTGCCAGCCTAATATACCCATGTTTTTCAATAATTTTTGTGGAAAACATAAAAGAAAATAAAAAATAAATTCTTTTACCTACTGATAAGGTGCAAAGTTATAAACAGGTCCCAACGTTTCGCCTTCGGTTACAAAAGGCTTCTTCAGGGGAAGAAAGGACAAG
>JAQIWH010005706.1:0-14128 GCA_034695005.1 Cryptops parisi | reverse complement strand
ATAGTAGTAAGTTCAGCACTCGAGCGTGGAATTATAGTAGTAAGTTCAGCACTCGACTTTAATATAAAGGAAAGATGATTCTAAAGCCCATTTTACCCGCCAAACTTATTCAAATTCCATTTTTCTGACGTCATCCGGGCGCGTTTCAGTGCTTTTGTTGTTTTGACGCGAAAGCACAAAATCGAGCACAGACGTATGTATGACGCCAGAACAACACATGAAATCGATGGAATTCGATTTAATAAGTTTGACGTGTAAAATGGGCTTTACAGTAAATGCAGTCTTAAGACACATGTCAAATAAAATAAACGCGTTTTTACGTAAACAAATTAATGGTACTTTTCGGTTAACAGTGATTGCCGCTGGTGGCGTTAGTGACTACGGTCATTTGTATCACTTGACGAGTTGTTAATTGCGTATTTTATTATTTTTAACTAACCTGATAACTGTGGGGATATAAATCCCAGTTAGTTAAAAAGAATAAAAAAAGCATTCAGCAAAAATAACTAAAACAACGATATATAAATTAATTGAGTGATACAAATGGCCGTAGTCACCAACGGGAATCATAGTTAACAGAAACGTAGCTAAATTTCTTTAAACTTCATAAACACAAGAATTAATTACCGGTATATAAAAATGTTAACAAAATTTATATACTACTAAGAATTGTTTAAATCTGTTGTTGTTTTAGAACTAGATATATCTAGTTAGTATAATACAATTTTTCTTCGTATTTCGAATGGACGTTGAGATCGAAAGCAAAATGGCGTCGCTAGGGAAACATTCGATTGTGTTAAATGCGCACGCGCGACATGGAAACTGCTTTGTAATTTCATTAAACATTTGACGCTTGTTAATCCTGAGAGAGGGAAACAAGAATAAACGAAGAAGAAGAAGAAAAAAAACAGGAAAAAGAAAAGGGAAGAAGAAGAAGAAGAAAGTGAAGGAATTTTCGCAATAAACGATGCCAAGCCAACCAACAAGCGTTGTGAGCATATTTCATAAATCTTGCAATTTATTACTGCACGCGAAATGGTCGTGTGTGGAATAATTAATATTTATGGATATTTCAACCAATTAGAGAGCAAAACGCCGAATTTGAAAACCTGGGAATAATATTATTAAAAAAAAAAAAAAATTCGCCAGAAAAAAGTATTTATTTTTTTTATGATCGTTGTAAATAAATCCCTCGCCATTACCACACTGCTTCACAGGTGATATAAACGAAATAAATTGGAAAATTTTGAGAGAGGCTAATTTTATTTAGGTTTTTTTTTGAAGAGGGGGGAGAAAAATAATGTAATAAAAATTTCGGTTTCTCCAAAGTGGTTTTCTGTTCTGGGTTGCTACCGTTTAATTGTAATGGATATTATTCCACTTTATTTTGTGGAAAAAAATTCATTTTAATATAACGTTATTCGGATTTCAAATGTACAGTTTAAGTAAGTTAAATTCACTTTCAGTGAAAAGTAAATTATAAATCATTTTGGTACTTTTCTTATAAGTGACAAGCCGCTAGTGGCGTTGGTGGTGGCTAGTGCTGGCATGCGTGATCGATCGTTATGTGATGGAATTTGGGTTTATGATGACAGATCATTAGGTCAAGTTGGTCCCCGGTTAAAAAACGAGCAAACGCTAATGAAATGACTAACCTTAGTCGTTAGTTAGTAGTTATAGTTGAAATGACTAACCTAACTTACAGGCCTGTCATCATAAACCCAAAGTTCATTTTTACCACAATGATCAGAAAACTACCGATCACACATGCCAGCACTAGCCACCACTAGCGCCATAGGTGGCTTGTATAATTACTCATAATTTTTTGTTATTTATTATTACAGTATATAACCTTAAAAATATGAAAAGATGAAACAAACGTGAAAAAGAAAAAACAATTTTAAAAAATTAAAAGAAAAATGTTATTGTAGAATGAATCCTGTGAAGTTTTCAATACTTTATTCAATGTTTCATTTTCGAAGGAAATTTGTTTATAATAAAATGTTATTATATTTAATTGCTAATCAAATGTTATTTTTTCATTTGAATCCTGAAAAATGTACAAATTCAAAGCCTACAAAAAAAATTATTTAACTAATAACACTTAAGAACATAACATGAAGTATATTAGCAATTGGTTAAAGCGTGAGCTCAATTAATTTAACCATTCATTTTATTTGATAAAGCAAATAACAAAAAATTTTAAAGCAGTTTAAAAAATAACATTCACAAATTTCATTCATTTCGGCTAAAACATGTCAGCAAAAATCTCGCTATTGCTAGTCAATACTGCGAGATTCTCAATACCTCATTTAATGTTTTAAATTTTTTTGCGTGTGTATTTTTCTTGTCTATAATGATACTAAATTGAGCTGACAAATCATAATGCATTTACATTAGTATTTAAAAATGTAAATTTAAAACTTCATCAATAGTTGCAAAACACCAAACACGCTAACATAACCCAAACCTAACTTTCAATTATTTCATTGGAAATTATTTAATTAAACTATAATTAGTTAAAAATTAACACATTTTACTCTAATTTAAGTCATCTTTTACAAACACAAAATAAAAATACAAAAAAAAAAACAACCAAAAATCTTCAAAATAATAAATTGATTCTAACAGATTTTCTGTCTATGTATAAAGTGAGATAGAACACAGCATTGATTTAATCTTTCAAGGAAATCATTGCCAACGGGTGGTGCGATTGCAGTTAAGCTAGTAAAATACTACTACTATAACAGTGGGGAAAAGAGAAAGAGGGGGTGGGGTTTTAATCCCCCCCATCTCTTTTCTGGCGACTGCAGAGTCCTGATTAGACTTCATATCGGTTGGGCAAAATTCGACCAGGCGCACTATTACCCACTGCGGCCACAAACCCATTAGGTTTAATGCAAGAATAAATTGAGGATTTAGCAATTCATGCAAATGAGAATTACTTAAGCTTTTACAAGACAGCCATTTATTAACTGCTCTTTTCTACTCCTCCCCAATGACGTCAAAAAGAGGTGGTGGAGGAAATGCCGAGCAATTGCTCTCTGGTGAGAACATTATATAACAAGACTTTGGCGTGAAAATCCCAAATAGTGTTTGTTGTTGTTGTTTCGCCATTTAATCATATCATTTTAGTTAGAATAAAAACGAATTCCAAGAAAATGGTAATGAATGACCAACGGTTATGTTTTATTCCACATTCACCTCTGGAGATGGAAATTAAGCTTTTCACATAACTTATTTGACTACTAAATAATTAATTAATTATTTATTTAAAACAACCCTAGTCTAAAATAAATGTTGTTCGTACGGAGAAAACTCGACATTCGCGATAAAAACATTTGAAAGGTTCGGTGCAGTAACCGGGTCAGCTCCAATTTTTTTTCCGAAAGATTGGGTGTCATTTTTTATCAGAACAGCTACTTCATATCGTGAGACTATTTCGGCCAATTCTTTCTTAAATGGTGTTTACCTATCTTTGTAATTATAAGTTTTCTCTACTTACGTGTAATATAAAAAATGAAACTTTTTTGGAAATACCTTCTCTAAAATGTTTAACAAGATTAGATGAAAAACAAAGTTTTTTATCTAACTTGTTAAAAATAGCACAACCTTTCATTGAACCCGTAGATTCGATTATCCAGTTAGCGTACTCATGTACAATATATTTGGTTACCTTACTAACAGCAAGTGGTGTATCTGAACGTCCTTTTGTATACACAACTGCAGTATTATAACTGCCTCCAAATTTGACAGATAAAATTATCACGCAGGATTAATTAGTATACCAAATTTCAAGTGTGTACGATACTGGGAACATAAATAAAAACGACGTTGAAACATTGAAACATGTTGAAATTTTTTTTACGACCAGTCAAGTTAATTGAAAGGTTGTAATAAAAATTGGAGCTGACCGGTTACTGCACCGAGCCCCGTTTGTCCTCGATATTTGCGATTTTGCTCCTTACAAGGTTTTCTCTTACCCCCCACAATCTTTTTCATAATTCAATATAATATAAACATGCCCTTAACAATGCAAAGCATAAATCCCCTATTTTATTCATTCTTAACAATCTTATTCCTAACCACGCCAATGAACTGTATAGTACAATAAATAAAAATTCACAAATTGAGGGGGGAGGGAGAGGTCAAAATTGGACAAAACGATTCATTTTTGTAGATGTTATATTTGACAAGACATAATGTGATTTGTATCGAAAAAGATAATAAAATTAACTCTGACTATACGATATCAATTTGAGTAATATTTATACCTCGTATAACAATACCGGGATGCGTTTCTTCAAAACTTATTCAAAATTGCGATAAACGGGGAATTTCTTTCAACTAAATAGTGTGTCAAAAACATCATATGCACTATATGAAACGTTATCTGTCAGATAATATTGATACGAGGTATCTTAAATTATTACATTTTACAGATTACACGTTCTCTTTCTTCTCGGGGAAGACTGGGATTTCCATTTGATTGCGTGGACAGTTGGAACGGGCTACCATTTGATGTAAGAAAACTATTTATTATTGTTCCGATGTCAAATGTATGTCGTCCTGTAAACATTTTACTCTTGATGTAAAAAAAATTTTTTTGGATAAGCAATGTGTTTGATGTTTGATGTTTTATAGTCCATACTTGGTATATTTTTTGTATCTTTGTTTTTAAATGTCGTGTATTTTCTTTTTAGATGTTCGAGATTTGTTGTATATTTTGTGCTGTCTTATACTCATTGCTGGTGCTTTTTTATCAAATAAATAAAATTTCATGAGTTCAAACAGGCAAATTTCTCCAACTTTTCATGAACAGTTGATGAAAAGTTGGTAAAGTTGCCGAAATTGGACTATTGCTAAATCTATATTTAAAAAATATGAATAAAATTGTCATTATCTATTAAAATATAAAACTAGGACTTGAACAAGTTAATCATTAATATATAAACATCAAGTTTATTCATGCCAGATGCTTTTGAATTTAGAATCCGTCGGATTACCTTACTGGATTAATCGTCTTGCTCTTATGTCACCAAATAACAACGTTGAGTTAAAAAGATTTGATCGTTTATTATATTCTCATTTTAGATAGTTGTTTTTGTACGTATGTTTTATGGTCGCCTTGACCGACTGAATAAAACAAAGCGAAACTTTTATACACCTGTATAACTTCAAATATCAAACACCTCAAAAGCTACGTTAAAGAATGTCGACATTAATTGCGAATTCAGGTATCGTTCATCACGTAATCAACATAAAAATATTCTCTCCCCCCCCCCCCAAAAAAAAATGTGTGAAAGAAACGAGGGATTTTGAATGTCGCTGAAGGCATAGTTTGCCAACATTCAAACCAACAACCAAACGCACCCATTTATCTTCGCACAAGGTGAACGATGGTTAATGATGATAATAATGATGACGGTGATGATTACTCTTACCAGGTTAGAGTAAAACCCGCTTTTAGTACCCGCTGTGAAAAGTTTGCGACAATGATGATGATGATAATGCTGTTGATCACGAGTCGATGATAATGAGGACTCACCACCAATTGGATGGTGAAAAGAAGATGGGACCAACAGGGTTGCCATGGCAATGGCATCAATGATCAATCAATAAGGGGGTAAAGCTGCTAATTGGTCTCAAACTTTTCCAAAGTAAAGGGGGGTGGGAAGTAAAAGCCATGGGGCTAAAGCAAAAATTGAACGGGTTGGAAATTGAGCCTCCATTCATCATCAGGCTCAAAGACTGGTTATTAGTGCTGATTAGCCGAGGCGTGATTAATGAGTCCTTTATTGCACTTTCACGCCGTTTCGAGGGATCTCCTCGGAGAACGCTAAACTGCGTTACCAAGGCGACATTGCATTTCAATACATTTATAACTATACATACATACCCACACAAAATGTACGCTTTTTCATTGTACCGTGTTATTAATATTCGCATGCGCATTTATCTATTGTACCGTGTTATTTGAATGTGCAATTTTATTTTATACCGTGCTGTTTGAATACAGTAAAAATATACAACTTTCCATTGTACCGTGTTATTCGAATGTCCTATCCTCTTGACCACCGATACGTGTAACTGACATATCATCAGTGACCATCGAACTCGGTAGCTCGAGGCTTGAAATGTCTGCTGCACCTGAACAAACTGCAGGGACCATGTTATTAATCAACTGTCAACTCGTGTCCAGCTATTAACCTTAAGCTGCGAAAATTCATTAAACAAGAGCCAGAATATGTGATATACTGCATGAACCCTAATGTTCCGTTTAAAGTTTGCGCATTTAAAAATAAACGCTTATACAATCACAGTGTGTCAGAGTATGAATTTTCATACTTTTTATATTACCATAGCGTCACTTGTGAGTGAGGTGTGAGTTAGCAAGCTGAAAATCGAACGTATACTGCCTTCTACACTCGTTTGTGAGATTATACTGCATAGTCCAATGTAGCGAAAAAGCATAAAACGAAAACCGCATGAATCAAAAACCGCATCAAGTCCAATGTAAATTGTTTTGTTTTTGTTTGTTTTGTTTTTCTTAATATTTTGGTCATTTTATTTTTTGTTAAAAATTGTGTTGATTTGTTTAGTTTTATTTTGTTGCATGTACATTGTCTCTTCGGAACGAAGATCATATTAAAAAAAACCAAAAAAAAACCGCATATATACAGTATATATTAAAAATAAATAAATCAAAATTTGCAGAATCAAAAATGAAATTACTCAAAACTCGCAGAAATCAAATATCGTATGAATCAACAAGCATAATTAAAAATTCGCATGAATCAAAATTTGCATAAATCGAAATGTGCAGAAATTAAAAAAAAATGGAATTACTCAAATCACGCATAAATTGAATATCGAATCACCGAAAATTGCATAAATTTTAATTCGCAAAAAAAAAACGAAATTCGCATAAATCAAAACACACAAAAATGGATTTTACACAATACAGTATATCTTTAAATAGTACAGTACACGTATAAAGAGTATGCTTAAAAGGCATTCTTAATGTATTTGTTATGTTATGCGTTTATGTTTTTGATGACATTCGATATTTACCATCATCATCATCATCATCATCATCAATCTAATCATATTACTGTGGGGTTAAAATAATAAACGAACTTTCAACTTTTTTCTTCAACAAGATGGTGTTGTATCCAAGAAGGGAGTGGGGTTCATGTTGTCCTACGTACGCAATGTTAAGCGAAGGGTGTGTGTGTTTTGGTGTTGTGCAGAACATTTGTCAACGTTGGAACAAACGATTGAGAACGACGTCCATAATGATAATAATCACGCTTGATTTATGGAGCGATTGTTGCCACGAGGCTAAATCACTAATAAGCCAAATCATCACCACTTTGACGATGCATCGGTTTTCGACGATGAATTAGTCATTGGGATTCTTCCCTCTATCCCACCTCCTCCTCCTCCTGTCTCCAACTGTAATCAGGCTCGTCGTAATAATCAGATTTCGTTATAATCGTAATTGGATTGATCGCTTGGCAAACTGTGCGGAAAGCAATTGACTTCCCTTTTCTCTGTTGATCCATCAGTTGGAATGATTTGCAAAATGAATTTCACTCCAAAAGGTTTGGCAGTCGATTCGACCAATTGCAAATGTTTGAGGTTAACCGAAAAAAAATATATATATAATTAAAAACTTGTTAAATAGGGGTAGTGATCTGGTTGTTTTTTTTTTTCAAAGGGTAAGAATTGATTTTTTTCGTTAAGAAAATTAAAATATCAATGAATTGGCAAGAATGAAAATTAATTTCTATTACAAAAATAGCTGTACCAAAGTATGGTTACATAAATAAAATATAGATAAGATTTATTAAATATCGATATATACTAAATGTTCAATTCTGCACCCAGAATAGCATAATTAACAGTGAATATAATAAAAAGATTTAAACAAAATAATTTTTCCTACCTTACTGACTAGGTGAAATTTTTGATGAATATCCAACGTTTCGCCTTCTTTAACTAAAGACTTTATCGAAAGAAAATCACGAACAAGAACACACAAACAAATGACACCAGGCAGCACAAAAAAAAAACGGTTAAAAATGGAAAACAAAAAATAAAAGCACTCCACCCTGATCAAAGTGCTTTTATTATTTGTTTTTTTATTTTTAACCGTTTTTGGTGCTGCTGGTGTCCTTTGTTTGTGTGTTATTGTCCGTGTTTTTCCCTTGATAAAGCCTTTAATGGCGAAACGTTGGGTATTCATCAAATTGCACCTGGTCAGTAAGGTAGGAGAAGTTATTTGTTTAAATCTCTTCTTTTATTCATTGTTAATTATCGATACATACTGCAATATCGATACATATCAATGCAATATTAACACATACTGCGATACATACTTAATATCGATACAATATTGTTAAATACTGTATGTTTGATACAAGCTAATTTTGATAAAGTATACACTGACGTAAATGTATTTTAAAAAGTACAACAAAAATGCTTTTTAAAAATATGCTTTATACATAGTTTCGTTTTATGCGAATTTAGATTTATGAGACCTCTGATTATTCGGTTTATGCCAGTTTAAAGTTATTCCATTTTCGATTTCTGCAATTTTTCATTCGATCTACTGCGATTTTTGTTACATTGGATTATACAGTATATTATTTTATTTATTTATTATTTCGATCGAAACGATCAATAATACCATGTACAACGAAAACACAAAACCGAAACAAAAGAGAAAAGTGACAAAATTGAAAATATACAATATTTACAAACTATATATAACCGAACAGAATATATAACTATATATAAGTTATCATAAACGTCTGTAGATAACAGTATACATTCAATTCCCAGCTCATTCACTCACAAACTCACTCAAAAGTGAAGCTAATATAAAGTTGCTAAAACCAATGAAGCTAAACTTCATTGATTGCGATTGAAACGACGTACACCGTATCATGAATATGTAAATTAAAATATAGACCTATTAAATTACATGTTCAGAATTTAAGCTACGTTACATTATATTTTGTATTTTATACAAAAAAGAATTTAACTTTAAAATACGCTCGTATTTTTTTACAAACTTTCAACAATATTAATAACAAATAGCCTCTCGTGCATTGTTCTCCTTTCTCATTTATGTCTGCCCGTATTGAAACCTAACCTATGAAATCCCATTTAAAACGTTTTTTGTGTATTTGTACCCACATGGTGTATAGAAAGCACCTTCATTCAAGTGCATAAGCTACCCCAAACATTCCCTTTCATCCATTCAAAAAATCATCATAATCGAGTTAGACAAGTACATCACATGCATTCAAACTACAAACTCGCTTCACTTGTTTCTTAAGCAGTTCCAAAAAAGAACTTTTAAATCTACAGGGTGGAACAAGTATCCTCCAAAACCTTTTTTTGATCGTTTTCTAACAAACAAATGAAAGAAAAAAAGAAACTCTCCTGCTGGGTAGTCTAAGCCTCCAGCATGAACAAAACCAGTAGATTATGTCTTTGAGACCCTTAAGACGAGTACTAAGAACTCTATACATTTGGAACTCCCCAGAAGTAAAAGAAGATATCCTTTCTATTCAAATATATTTTCTGTTTAACTTCACCAGCAATGGAACAAAACGATGACAAAAACTCAAGGTCCGCCTGTCTTATAAAACACTGTTATTCAACATTGATTGACATTTTTTAGTTAAAGTTGCATAGTCAAAACCGCTTTTTTTTTTTGGTTGAAGTCTGGATACAATATAACTATCTATATAAAAAAGCGGAATATTAAGTAGGACTATATAAAAAACTCAATTCCAAATTGAATAGAAAGGTCAGAGGGCTTGAGTGTTTCATCACAATGGAAAAGAATGAGTGACAAAGAAAGGGAAGTCGGGTATATTTGAAACGACTTTGTAATGAGAAAAATGGATCATGCTGAGAAAGCAAGAGTGAAACATCAACAGTGTAAGGTTAGACTTGACATAATAAAAAAAGTAGGTTAGTACACTCCTCCTTGTCAACTCATGTAATCAATAAACTATCACAAAAAAATGACATGCTACAGTATTTATATCTAACTTTATCGAAATTACAGTAAATTGAGTTAAAACAGTATTAAAAATACATTATTTTATGGTACTTATTTCATTGTTTATACAGATACTTATTATGTATTCTATTTAATTTGAAATTTTCCACCCAGCTAAGGGTAACCTATACATAGTGTGACAATAATGTACAATTACAAAGTAAAACATGTTTGAACAAAGATCTTTTAAAATAAACACGTTTTTACACTGAATTATATATATATATTTTTAACTTTTTTATTTACACGAGCCAGCTGGCTCAAAACAATACAATCAGAGAGAACAAAAAATTCGAAATTGATGAATACATTAAAGAGGATTACAAATCGTATAAAATAATGGGTGATTAATAATATATACAATAAAACGATCATTAATAATCTACTTTACCTTTAAAGTGTAAAATGACATGACATCTATACTTAGGTTAGGTTGGATATTTAATGTAGTATCAATATTTCAGACTTCAATTGATTTCACAAACTAAGAAATCATAAAATAAAAATTTTATTTTGTTGTTCGCTATATTAATCAGGTATCTAACTGTCTTCACAATTTAACCAAACAATAATGAATTTCGAACTTCAACAGTTACTGATATTGTATAATAAAATTACAGCGATTTCCCCAGCTTTTCCCCACAATAAAACTTCATTTTAAGACACAAGAAGCTCTCGCAAATCCCTTGTATGCGATGAAATATTTCTCAATTATGCGATTTTGTGAAGTGATGCACAAGTGACTGAAACGTTGAAGTTTTGCCACTTCATGGATTTATGTAATACAGTACAGTAATTTCGAATTTTCGCGAAGCTTACACTAACCAAAACCGACGCATACATACGAGAATCTCCTGCAATTGATTTTTTTAAATGGAGTTTTTTAATAAAAAAAAATATCTGTATAAAGCTCTACTAAATTCATTCTCCATTTGAGTTCGACTTTTATTCGCTAGATGGCGAGCGCCATTAAATCCATCTGTTGCTCAAATCACGAACTAACAGCTTAAATCGACACAAACTACCAAAAATCCGCGTATTGATGGTTCTTTTTCACCTAGCTTTTTTTCAGTATAGCCTGCTTTACATTAGTAGTTTCGATCAAGAAACACGACAAATCTAGCGAGTCAGCAATGATTTGACGACGGTATCGAAGAAAAGTTGTTGACAACTCGGATACCTGTCGTCGTAGTCATCATCATTTCCCAAAATAAATCGAGTGAAGATGGGTTCATCGTGAGTGTTGCCGATTATTTATCGAAGATGGAGATGAAAATCGAGAGCTTCTCTTCCCTTCCCTCCTTTACCCCCATCCCAACGATAGTGTCGTAATGACATGCGCGCATGCGTCGTCGAACGATGGTGCTGCCAGCTGCTGGCGACACTCCAAAACACTCCATCGTCACACAGGAGGCACTCGCGCGCCATTAAACACGTGACAAATGAGATCAAAATGTGCGTCGAAAGTTTTTTCATTAAACTCGTACCGACTGTAACAACACATCGGCCCCAGGCCCCCCCTAAAAAAAAGAGGGACGTCGATCATTTATTATGGGGACCAGCTCCCCATTTCGTTTATTAATGCTTCTGCGCAAGGTGGTTGCTATGTTTTGCAAACGATAACTCGAGTGCGCATGCGTGTTGCGTGTGTCGCACACACTGCTGATTATATGTATACGTTGTTGTTTTTTTTACTTTTTTTTTTTTTTTTGTGTGTGTGTGTGTGTGTAGAGCTCGACTCACATGATCAACTTTTCCACTCACCAGGTTTTTCCTTTGCCACACGTGCGCCAACCATAATGGCGCCGGCAATCATGGCCAAGTGAAAAAAAATGAAAAAAATTAAGAGATGGGGAAGGGGATGAGAGGTTAGAAAAATATTAAAAGTTAATTGGGAAAATTGCAATAGCCCCAACATTCTCCACCCTGAAATTAATGTAATAACCCAAATGAGTTTCTAGTTTCATTATGAGAAAACCTCATTTGTAACAATCGACAGAAAGTAGCCTAAGGAACCAATTCTACGTTATAAGACAGCCCTTTAAAATAACCTTATTGGATCACCCTGTACAATAGCAACATTCTCTGTAACGTGATCAGAAATGCCACACCATTATACGACTTTCGTACACGCGAAATAGTGTTCATGAGATAAAACAATCGTCCTGTTTTAGAGGCTAGAACATTTCGCTATTATGCGATTCTGTGCAAGTCTAACCGTTACTGCACCTGTTTCTATCATTGTATGTCACGTGAGTCGTAAATCATGGTTTTCAAGTTTAAAGTTTTTTCCGTTTTTAGAATTTAGCGATATATTTTAGATACCAAAGACTACATTGTATATGTAGTCTTAGTATTTAAAATACTTCTGTATCATGATTTAGCTTTATTCAAATTCTGTAATCTAATATACTCGTTACAGCTGCATATCTTACATTATAAACCAAAAACAAACAACAACAAAAACACCTTCAAAAAACTCTTCATAGGTCGTCAAAGTTTTGGCAAAGGAGTCGAACTAAAGTGTCTTATTCACACAAAACAACGCAGTACAAACAAACAAACATCAACGTAGACACACAAAAAAAATCTTCAAGAAAAATGGAATATAAAAAAAAGACCACCTTAAGAATACGAAGGGAAAAACGAGGCTTTGGGGAACGTGAAGAGACCCATGGTATCTTTGTCAAAAGCTACAACTGCGCATGTGCTACAAGGCGGAAAGAGAACATTGCCATTATGCAAACGATGTTGTGCCTTTTCCAAAAGGGGTGCTAGGAAACTCTCCAAGGAACATGACATAACCCAACACAGCTGAAAGAACCCAAGAATAAAAAGATGGGAATAATAATAATAAAAAAAAAGATAGCAGGAATAGCAGTATACTTTTATGTACAAAATTAAAATAAAAGTGCTTTTCGAGCACTTGTTCTTGTTGAGGGGAGAAGAAGCAGTGGAATATAAATTAACAATGTAACGGCGTGGAACTGCTGATAACTGCGACAAGTCGATGCACCCTCCGTTATTTTTTTTTGGTATATATATTCAACAATTGAAGGGAGGGGAAAAAATAGAATTCTTAAGTACGACGATGTGAAAAGGGGAGTACAAAACGAAAATTAAACATCTTTTGTTTTCGTTTTTATTTCACTCTTCTAGTGTGCAGAATCGTTAAAAAAAAAGAGCACTTGATGTCATATGGAAGTTCATGCACTTTTAAACAAGTTTTTGAGGTACCGGTACGTAACAGTTGCTTGTAATTTATTTAATATAATCGTCTTTGTGAATTTTGGAATGTTCCGATAAAAGGCTTGCTAGCTTGTAAATAAAATGAAACTTGACAATTTACGACAAATGTTTAAACAAACATTCCTATAGTAAACATACAGCGAAATAAAAGTCATATATGTACAGACAAAGAAAACCACGACAACGGAAAGCTAACATGCTAAAGATTAAAAGTTACTAATGCACGAAGACATTACAAATATAAAGATAAAAACAAATTTCCTATGTTGGCTTACTGGACGTAAGTTGTGGACAGTACAAATTTTCAGCTAGTTTACATAGCTAGTGAAACGTGTACGATAAAAGGTTCAAAGAAAAGTCTCGACACAATCAAAACAAACAAAAAATACTAAAATAGTATCTACTTTGTTATTCTCTTTCTAACGCCAAACCTCTTATACCGACATGTATAGTTTTCCAGTAAACATCTGTTGTTGTTGTTGTTGTGGTTGTTAGTAACGGGTTACTAAGTAATGATAGAAACACAACAATGAAATGCTAGAATGAACTCATGTTGCCAGGCAACATGAGCTAAAACTTTGCCGTCATTGATGACGGGCTTACAGTTAGCTTAACAACAGAGTTCTACAAAATCGCGTGCTGCTTTTAACAATGAACATTTACTGAACGTTATTTTAAACAATGAAACATCATGTGTTGAGCTGTGTTTTAACAATTAAAAGCTTGCCCGGAATAACGTTGTATGTTACAAAAATTCAATATTGAGATTATTATGGAAAATTGTGCCTCATATAT